>JAWPHD010010091.1:0-97327 GCA_037043455.1 Cyrtodaria siliqua | reverse complement strand
CAAATCCAGTAGAAGGCACAGCCATTTGATATTTTCCTACATCGTAACGCATGACAACGGAAAGTAGTACGTCATCTTTCGGCATTGTCAAAAAAAAAATGAAATGCCCGCCATTTTGAATTTTTTAAAACACATAATTTGGAAGACTCTGTGACAATTTTCAATGATGAAATTTCAGTTCCTCTTTAGGTTTCGTGATTTTTGGCTGTATCGACTTTTAGAAGCCTTACCGCGCGAGAAATGCCGAGATCTTTCTATGCTACATTTCCTATTCAACTTTTATATCTAATTTTCTTTGCAAACCAGTAGAGGCGCAGCCTGGATATTTTCCTACATCTCTTAAATGCAGCCTTGACATTTTCTATATCTCTTAAATATTTGGTAACGCATGACAACGGAAAGTAGTACGCCATCTTTCGGCAACTTCAAAAAATAAAATAAAATGCCACCATTTTGAACTTTTTAAAACATATAATTTGGAAGATTGTGACAATTTCAATGATGAAATTTCAGTTCATCTTTAAGTTTCGTGATTTTCGGCTGTATCGACTTTTAGAAGCTTTACCGCGCGAGAAATGCCGATATCCGACTATAAAAATTTCGAAGCGAGGGTCAATAACTCTAAGATTTGCCATTTTTGGAATAGTTTAGAATGACTACAATCATGTGTTTTTTTATAATAAAATACAAGGAGATACTCGAATTATGTTGTTTTATCTCACAGATTACATGAATTTTGACGCGACTGTAATCGCAGATCTACAGGCGCGTATTCGAAGTAGCGGGGTACTATTGGGCGCCTCTAACATGTGGGAAGTCTACGTTACTATATCTATTGGCTATATGTAGTCTGTGGTGGGGAACACGACATCGATATGCGCAACTAGGCTTGGTACTGATCATTCCTGCAAGTTTCACTTGAAATCCACATAGAGGTTCAGGAAAAACTAGTCTGGATAAAGTTTGTGTTATAAGCTGCCATAACTCTGTCAAAAATCATTCAACCGGAACACAGCGATGATATGCGCAACTAGCCTTGGCATTGATCATCCCTGCAAAGGTTAGTTGAAATCCAGCCAGGGGTTCAGGAGAACTAGTCCGGACAAATGTTGTTTGCTAAAACATTTAAAGTGCCATAAATCAGCCAAACATCATTTTAACCGTAACACGGCGATGATATGTACAACAAGGCCTGGTACTGATCATCCCTAAAATGTTTCGCTGAAAACCAGCCATGAGTTCAGAAGAGACTAATCTCGACAAAGTTTGTATATTAAAACATTTGACTGTAACACGGCGACGGTATGCACAACTAAGCTTGATGCTGATCAATTTTGCTAAGTTTCGCTGAAATCCGGCCATGGGTTCAGGAGAACTAATCCAGACAAAGTTTGTGTATTAAAACATATCAAGGGCTATAACTCCGCCAAAAATCTTACAGGCGAAACACGGTGATGATATGCACAACTAGGCTTGGTACTGATCATCCCTGCAAAGGTTCGTTGAAATTCGGCCAGGGGTTCAGGAGAACTAGTCCGGACAAAGTTTGTGTACTAAAACCTTTAAAGGGTTATAACTCTGCCGAAATCATTCAACCGGAAACACGCTGACGATATGCACAACTAGTAGGCTTGATACTGATTATCCCTGTAAACTTTCGCTGAAATCCGGCCAAAATGAAGGCCATATCGTCTTAACGAGGCAAACTACAGCATTTTTCTAACTAAATAAAGGGACATTACTCTGGTATTACTAATCCAATTTGGCTGGTTATCGAACTTGTCCAAGGCTTTCATTGATATTAGCATCTTGGTAAAGTTTGGCAAAGATGGGATGAAAAAGTAACGCCCTATCGTCTTAACGAGGAAAAATACAGCATTTTTAACTAAATTCAAGGGCCATAACTCTGATCTTACTAGTCCGGTGGGTTTTCAAACTTATCCGAGCTGTCATTGATATTAATAATCAGGCGAACCCTGGTTTAAAACCTCACATCAACCTTTTTGCCACTGACCGTTCCAAGGCGGTAGCCCTATCCTCAACCCTTTTATGTTTGTGATGTTATGTCTTGCCATTTATTTAGCTTTGTAATTTTTTGTTTGTTCTCCTCGGCGCGTGCTTTTTGATTGACTGTGGTCTTTGAATGCTACACTTCCTGTTCGACTTTTAAATCTACTTGTATTTTTGGAAGAGTTATTTGTCGATTGAAAATGGAGAAAATACAGCACAAACTGCTATTAGTGTGAGTATTTTTTTACGTCTTTAGTTTGACTAGATAGTAATACTGAGCAGTTGTAATAACTTGTACACATAATAACACATTCAATATACAATGAAGGTTTAATTACACTTATTTTAGTATCTTTTGTTGTATTATAAAATGAGCCGCAACACACGAAAACGTCCCCTTCGGACGTTCAGACGACAACGTCATAAAGTAACAATTATGACGTCGGCCGGTAATCAGTTACTTACAAATCAAATTGTTTATCACTTCCGTGTTTTACTTAGTTATTATTCCACGGGGAATATGTTTTCTTAATATAAATAGTTGATGCTATAGAAAATGGTAACTGTTTATATTTGTTGGTGTTATTTAATCAACGACGTCGTCCAAGACGCTAACGTCAACGTCAAAATTAATGGCGAGTACAATCTTTAATTTTCAAATTGAGATAAAATCATTTTTCTAATTAAGATATCAACACGAAATAAAGAGAATTTTAAAGAGAAAATCTCCGAGATTCATAATCATCAAAAACATAAAATATCACAATTTTGTCTGAAGGGTCATTTTCGCGTGTTTCGGCTCACATATCTCTCCTTTATGTTTTCTGTTTCTCCAAGATATTATACCTCCTAGAATGTCCGTTCATTTTTACATAATCTTTGCATACAATCCGTTTTATTTCTATGAACTTTAATAGTAGCTCTCTGAATGATTGAACGTCTGGATTCTTCTTGGCAAACTATATTTTGAGTTCGTGACCCAAACAAATCGGCAAATATTTGCCTATTCCATCAAATGATATGAAGTTTTAGGTGAAAGAAAACAGCGGTTATATCACATGTCGTAAGGGTATTAAACAGCGGTTACTTTAAGTACGTACTGTAACAAAATGAGTTTATATGTACTTTGAACTGTGTTTTTCGGTGCCTCATTTCCCTTGATTTTGAATAGGAATTTTGGTAGATTTCTGCCAAGCGCATCGCTTTTTATCGATGCGTAATAATGATATTTCAATAGTTTAATTCTATTGATAAAAGAAGGTCGGTTTTGGCTTTTTTTTCATCAAAATCCTTCAAGTATTAAAGAAAGTTATGTTTTACAAGTGTATTTTTGATTAAAAATTGCCAATATTTACCCGTACGGGCTAACTAAATATATATAAGATATCCACGTAACAGCGTGCTTTACGAGCAGTCCGAGCTGTCCGAGAACATGACATTTAACATTTGTATTGATGGCGTGTTCAGTATACATTATAAGACCATGTCACAGGATCGCAAACAAAACTCGTCGGTGGTAGTAACCAGTACAATTACGGCATTTAGTAAGTCAATAGTTATGTTTGTCATATATTAATTGTTGTTTTGACATAAATATCTGCCGTTGAAAACCTAGATAGTTTAGCAGGATATTGACTTTATTTCTAGTACGTTTTCAAACGCCAGGATATATTAGCAAATTATTGTCTGATAGATGATTGTGGCATATATTTACGTTATTGGTAACGCCAGTTGTTCTTTAGATAGTAAATGGAATAAGCAATTGTTTCTACGGTCATTACTTCATAGCGTAAGTGTGTCACTGGTTATTGTGCAGTGTAAATCTCTGAAGTTGTTTATGAGGTACCCTTATTATATTGTCATTATTATTCAATCCCTCTGAGGCCGCTGTACCTTTATACCCTATAATGTGTTAGTGGGAATATAAAACCAGTTATTCGTTCAGTCTTATTGTCTATGCTTGAAAATTCAATTGTGTTGTAAGTAGTTGAGTATCTAGAATTGTGAGATTTCATTGTTGTTAAATTACGTTTCTAATTGTATTACAACGGTTTGCTCTAAAGTTTAGCATAATATTAATTAGAGGACGGTTTTGATCTAGAATTCGGGTTTATTCATTCTGAATAAAGATTGCATTGCAATCAGTTATTAGGTATGCGGGGTACCTCTAGTGCTATTGTAGAAACATGTTTCTGATAACATTGACTGTAAGACAGAGTATATATTTTGTAGCCTTATAGACGCTAGGAGCGCAGGTATAGCGTATTTGTCGGGAGCGTTGTCTATGGGTCTTAGGTGGGGAACAACGTCAAAGGACGCATCATTCGATATTTGGGCGACAGACCAGACCGGTAGCCACGAGGACGCTAGGCTCAAGAAGGCCTACATTACACAGTACTGGAATAAGACGTCAAAGGATGTGAAATAGCGATACTGCGAGCCATCGCCGACAAGGGTCGAGTGAGTGCTTCGTGTGGCTATGCTCGAACTAGTCACCAGACGTATGTTACCGGGACGAATAGCCATGGCAAATGAGGGGGCGTGCCTTAGTAGCATTGTAGGCATTTCGTGAAGTGAATTCGCGGAAGTGAAGTATAGAGTGCCGAAAATAGCTTTGATATAACTTTATTACATAAATAAGAGATATTCAGTCTGATCAAAACCGAACAGTCTAACGCTTAATTAATATAGTGAATAGGGATTCATATAACGTGTATTGAGATTTGGAATGCTTTAAATACTTTTATATTACTTTACTCTTGATAATACTGATTTGCAAAGATCTACTGCTTCAATCAACTACACAGCTCAGTTGACAAAGAAAGTCGTGCACCGAGTATTTTTAGAATTAATTGTATAAATTCCAAAATGAATATGTCATGTTTGAAATGTATATCATTCTATTGCTAATAGCATGTTGTCATTTGATTTTTCAGTAGGTTGAATCAATAAAGGACTGTCGCTTGATAAATGGGATAGGGGTGTAAAGTAAAATTTTCAAACGTGCACACTTTCTTTTGCAACTGAGTATATATTCATCGTGGGGTAAAATACATTTGTTAATTTATTAATTCTTCATTCTCTCCTTGGTGAGTTGCCTCCACCTTGTATATATTGTTACATGTACTAGCACACTTATGGAATCCCTTATATACATGTTAAATTTCTAATAAATCTTACATATCATCATCTAAACAGATTACTGTTGATATTTTCTATTAAAGAATGGTTTCATTATACTATAAAGGTATCAATATGCTTTATTTGACAATGCACACTGCCAAATATTCTCTTTTATGCATAAAATTGTGTGTGGCGTGTCAATTTACCCCAGCCACTGAATTTGCCTTTAATTTTAACGCTTGATATACATTTCAAGATTTCCGCATGTCACTTAAAAGTACATGTACTGAAATTGCTGCTTAATGAAAACAAAATTGAAAGGTGTAAACACTTAACTAGTAAAACAAGGGTGGGAAAGAAAGCATGTTCAAAGGAGTGAGTTACGAGTATATGGATGTATAAGTATGACATAAGTGGGTATTGGACAAACATGTCGATCTTTAAAAGTTCGATTTCGTGAACATAAAAATAATACAGGTAATCGTAAAAAGTTTTTAAAAAAATACTTGTACCAACACTTTCGTCAGTCAGGTCATACGTTTAGTAACGTTACTGTTCAAACGGATTGTATATATAATTTATGATAATGATGCTACTAAAAGCTTCAAAAAGCATATCAACTCGGACTTAATGACAATATTTATCAAGAGAGAAATATTTCAAAAGATCCTAATTTTGAATTTGTTTCTATATTTTCTATTAAAAAGTCCCATGGTCGTAGGCGTAATGATAAACATCAAACGTAAATCGCGTGTAAATATGTCAGTCGCTGATTAAAATACTATTCTCAAACAGTCTGGACCACACTCAATTTTCAATCGTACCGATCCCTTGCATAACACTGCTTCCATAATTCAAAGCTACACGCAACATGTTCTCCGACCCCATATTGACAAGGAGTCTAATCACGTCAGACATTTTCTTTTTCTAAAAATACTATATCTTACTAAGGGTATTGCTTTCATTAACATGCCAAGTACATTTCGAAATAATCTTGTAGTTTATTCTATTCCTAAATATTTCAAACATTTAGAAAGTTCTGTACTTTGTTATGAGTATAAAAAAACAACTATTATAAATATTTTTTTCAACTACAACAAACTAATTTCTAGTCTTGATATTATAGTAAAATGAGATATAGGGTCCTATAGAAACCACAGCGTCCAAACGCAATGGCATCGTAGGTCCGCACTGTACTACAAACAAGGAGCAATATTTAATTAATTATACAATGAAAAAGACAAAATACAACAGAAAGGGTGGTGAAGACAGGGTTACCGATTTGGAACGGTCAGTAGGCAAAAAGGCCTAGCGGTTAGCTTGAATCGATTTTATGTGTACACAATCCTCGCTATTATCCTGTCTTCAGCCCCAAATAGACAAGACATTGTAAACAAAACTACACCCCATCAAATGGAATTCTCTAACAATAAGTCCACATCCAGAGAAAATAACAAAAGAAACACTAAGATGTAAAGCTATATAAAATACAAAATAAGAAACATTTCAGAATGTATCCAGAATTGTACTGAACAACCACAGCATTTGCAGCCAAAGAGAAAACCAATCTAGGTTACGACCAGAAAACCCGAGGGACGAAAGCTCATGCACCTACCTCCCTTGGTCGGGGTTTCAGAAGTTGCAATCATAGAGTCCCAAGAGGTTGTCTAGTCATCGCACAATGGAAAAGTGAAGCGTAGTGACTGACTGTAGAGGGGTCAATCACTAAACACGCAGTGCGTCGTAATATTAAAGGGTCGTATCCTTTTTCGACGAATTTCCTGATTAATTTTGCGAAGTGGTCAGGAAATCCGCCAGATCCCTTTAACTTACGAAGTTTATAGACCACATCTCCATAAAATAAGGGTCGGGATATTCCTAGTCGCAGAAGAGTTTTAAGGTTGGTGTTGTACTTCTCCAGTATCTTTTCGTTGCGGCGGTAGAATTTGGAGAGAGATCTACGTAGTTTGTGATAACGTAAACCCTGCTGAAACATTTTACTTGTAATAACTTGTTTTCGATCATTGAAATCTATAACATCATTAAAAGCTCTAGCAAAACGAATGAGCTGGGAGATATAAAACTCGTATGATGTAGCACGAGGTACATATCCAGGTGTGGATAGTTAACGATGTTTAAGTTGAAATCACCTCTCTTATCATAGATTTTAGTATGTATGAAATCATTAGAAATCGAGAGATGAAGATCGAGGAATGCTGCTTCAGTATCCGAATTGTTGGCTTTATTCAACGTGAGCTCTTGTGGATAAATGTTAGTAACCATATGAGCAAAGAACGGATTATCAATATTGAGTATGTCATCTATACTGAAAGGAAAAGAAACGCGACACGGGAATTTCCGCTATATATTGTATATACTGCACACTTAATTCCATATATATTCCAAGGAAATCCCAAGATGTTTTGTAAAAAACAAGTTGAAGTTAGTTAGAGAAAGGACACAACTGTGATGTTGTAGACGTTTTAATCACAGTACACGTTGTAACAAGAAATTCATAAATGTTGAAGTTCCTCTTTGAAAAATTGAGCCAGTTAAGTACTGTATTTAAGTAAAGAGTTGGCAAAATTTTGCATTCTAATTTTGTTCACATGCTTGAGCCAAACCTATATCTGTCAATAATGAAACTTTGCAGGAATACTATTTGCTGTGTTACGTGTTGTTTTAGTAGTTCTTCCGAAAGGAAAGATCGTATGTAGCCATGTACCATTCGATTAACAGCAGCATATTGTACATACAATATATAGCGGAAATTCCCGTGTCGCGTTTCTTTCTCATTTCAGTATAGATACCGAGATGTATTATTAAACGCATCAATACCTTCACTCTGGCTAGCAGGTGACAAACTCAACATAAAATCTCTTTCATAGCAGTACAAAAACAAATCAGCGACAAGTGGCGCACGGTTAGTACCCATATGAATACCAACAACCTGATGGTAAACAGTTTTACCGTATCTTATAAAGATGTTATCGAGAAGGAAAGATAACGCTCTACAAACATCGGCACAAGTCCACACATTATAATTATCAATAGGGTCGTTGGTAACAAAAGCACTGACATTATTACAAGCTAGAAATGTTTTACCTTCTCTAGCAAATGTCTTCTGAATAAGCTAAAGCAACTTATCTTTGATTAGATTATGTGGTAGAGTAGTATATAGTGTGGAAAATTCGTAGGTGCTTAGAGAATAGGCATGACAATTCGCACACCGTACTTTATCAAGGACTTCTCCAGAGTTTTTGATAGACCATAACAGATTTGTTCCTGAGTTTTCAAAAGCCTTTCTGCAATACTTAATAATATGTTCTTAAATCGCGGAAAGTCAGGAAGTCAATAGTTTTGATATATTGGTCGTGGTACATGAACTTGAATTAGCAATAAAACGTGCTTTGTGTGCACTTTTGTGGAGTTTGGGATTACAGTACATTGTAGGGAGCCTCGTCTGCTTACTAGTTACAGACACCTTTATAGTCTCCATAAAGGTCACATGCTGGGAAACAATGTCCTTCTCCAGCAAAGGTGTGGTTAGATAAGCAGAAGTACTCGCTAGCTCTGCAATAAAGTATTGATATAATGTAATCGTCAGACTATAATTATATTGCTGGAAGCTTTGTCTGCAGAAACTAGAACAAATTTAGTATGCATATTCTGAATACCCTTCTTAAAGGGAATGTAGCGACATGGCCAAACCAACTTTATTATTGAGAGTTCTGAACAATTTGAATAAGATCAAAATCGGATGATAAACAAAAAAGATAGGATCATTTGAAGTTTCTGTTGAAACGGATATGGAAGCGGCCATTTTGAGAGCTATGACATCACGGTTCTAAATGACCATATATGGAATATTTATAAATATGAAAATTTACTGATTTATATGGAAAAAATGACACAACAATGAAAAATATGTAATTCCTAATGGCAATAATGTTTTATATGACCAGTACATTTTTTTGCATTCAGTTGCAATGTTTATCTCCGTTTTAAATGATATATATCAATTTTCCATATATGGTAATATGGAACTATGACATCATAGTTCTAAAAATGGCGGCTCCCATATCCGTTTTAGAACAACCTTTAAATGGTCATATCTTTTTTGTTTATCATCCGATTTTGATAATGTTTTCACCTTTTTCCAAGTTTTTCAGAACTCTCAATGAAATAGCTTGTTTGGCTGTGTCGCTACATTCCCTTTAAACAACTCTCCTAAGGAATGTGAGCGTAATACATCTAAATTGGCTATGCTCCAGCAGCTCATGTCATCACTGGTAATTTTGATATTCGGCATCAGTTTTCAAAAGGTCCTAAGTATAGATAACATTCAACTGTTACAATCTATTGAGGATTTTAGTATTAAATGGTGGCGTAGCGAACATGCGGACCCAAATCCTCTTTCTACTGTTTTATCTCTGGAACTCTGTAGCACTAATTCCTATACTCCAGTTCAATCTAATGAAGATAATCTTTTGTCCACACATATCATTCGGTGTACTAATTTCAAGGCTGGGGTAGACGAAAAGCAAAGCAAAAGAAACTGCCTACTATGTACTGGATTTATAAATTACATAAAATCCCGTATAAAACCAACTTTATTTCAAAAATTAATGCCTGCATCACCACAAACATCTCCAAACTGCATCTCCAAACTGTTAACTGCTGGTATTACTGCCGTTAAAGATCACGTTAGACAATATTGTGCTAAAACTTAGGAAAACTCTAGGATTAATTTATTTTCGTCTATTACAAATTCAGGAGACGTTCTTGACAACATTTACAATAAACGTCAAGTTTCATCTGTAAGTACTTTTGACTTCTCTACACTATATACCACCTTAATATATATGTATTTTGGGGGTTCTGGCTCAAAGCTCTCGTTTCACTCGAGTTTGATCCAGAAACCCCCAAAATACATATATAAGTAAATCACCATTTTATGGTGATTTACTTGATTTTAAAACTTTTTTAAAATAAGGGTAGTGAAGATTGCAAGTTTAACATTTTTTAATAGTTATCAAAATTACACTCTATAAATATAAAATGTTTTTTTAATACAAAACAAATTTGTTGATTTGTTATCAAAATTACACCCAAATCAACAATTTTCCGACCCTGAATACAAAGGTGGTGGATCATACTCATACACATTACTAAAACAATTTATCACACACTTTTTAGACTTTTTTGTAAGGTTGCCATTGCTTCCTTTCTTCCCTGCTCCACTAGTTCTTTTTTTTGAACTTCACTAATTTCAAGTTTCTTTTGTTTGATGTCCTGTTTCAAATTGTAATATCTCTCCAGTTCATCCAGAACCATCTTGAACTCTTGCTCAGATATGTGTGCATCACTCAACGCTTTTGATATTAACTGCTTTATACTATTTAACTTAGACTCTGCCAAAGTTTTTATTTCATGATGTTTTTGAGCTTTTGCATTAAGCTTGCGTCTGATAAAATTAATACAAACACCTGTAGCTCCACATACTATTGCTGCTATTTCTAAAGGAAACAGAACTGGAACAACAAATCCAATCCCAGCCATAATAACACCTGCAGATATTAAGGTAGTGTCAATTCCATCTGTAATATTAATACCACGTTTATATTTTTTATAAAGAGACTGACGTATATTTTGTTCTGTAATTAACTTTCATTCAATCTCTGAAATCTTTTGTAATCTATAATTGTGTCCGTCTTCTACTGGCAACTCAGGATATAAATAAATAATTAAATTAATTCAATTAATAATGATGCCACCGTATTTACAGAGGTAGCGTTAGCAACCTTGCATACAAAGTTAACAGCAGAACCAGCACCAATATCTAAAGGACTATCAAAGTTATCATGATTGCGTGGGATGATGTGAAGCGTTATGCCATAATTTGGTTGTTCAACACCATTGACAGAAACTATTACAGATACGTCACCAACTAATCGGTCACTTGCTAAACCTATTCCCATAATCCGTCCACGGCGTGTCATTACATGCCCCACATTTGTTTCTGCTCCACCGTTACCAAATGAGAGTATTCTATTCAACACAAGTGGGCCTCCGCAAATATTGTTATAATCCCATATTTAAGATTATCAACTCTATTTTTCAAATGATTAAACTGGTTAACAAAAGGCACAACTCGCCTATACAAATCTTGAACCTTATTTATCAAAGCCTCTAAGTCTTCTGTTTTTTTAGGGCTTGGTGGTCCAAATATACTCATTGTTTTTTTTATAAAAATATATTTTTTAAATAAATTCTAAAACACAACTCATAGTCAAGCCGTGATTATCTATCTTTCTGCCATGCTCATCTCTAACTTCTATTGTCAATTCAGTAATTGTACCATTTGAAAGACAGCGATATTCAGGATAAAAATGTGTATATACTATATCTCCAAACTGCTTATTTACTACAGGTATAACCCCTATAATAGTGCTTGGTGCACCATTGAAATAATTACTACTCGTATTAACTTGTTTCAAATGAACATATACCTGTTTATAAGGAGCTAAATCAATTGGGCGATCTCCAATATGAGTACCTGTTAACCATTTTCTGTCCTTGAATCCCAGCATATTTGAAAGACCGCTTGATAATCGTGTCTCTGTTGGCGTATCTAAAATGGCTGCACCATTTTGGACAATAATGTCCAGGGTAATATTTTTATTTAGCAATTTAAACTGTTCTGCCAACTGTTGAAAGTTATTGAGTCCATCTCCTATATGTTTTTTTTTTTTTTTTTTTTTTTGTCTTTATGACTTCATGATTGATATTATACCAACCTATAGTGTATGTAAAACATTTTAATCCAATGCACTTATCTCCATATCTATTATCGATATACTGCTGTAAGCTAATAGAACCGTATATGTTTGAAATTGTATGAAACATTTTTTTTTAATATATATAAAAATACAAATAAAAATGATTTCTAAAGAATTCAAATATAGCTCAGATGCTCACTATTCAAATACTTTTAGCAAGAACGTGATAGATATAATAAATCAAAACATAGTCATTACATCCAACGGTAAAGGCTTTAAAGCATCATTTCCCAATGTCTTTGAAAAATACAAACTCCCATACGTCAAATCAGATGCTATAGTCCAACGCTGGGGAACAGATTGGATGTCATTTTGGCAGAACCAGTTGCATTTTGCTATTTGGTGTGCGACAACTGGATGTGGTATTGATTTCAACAATCATCTAAAAGCTGATGCCTTGGTTGGTTCGTTATTTCGATTTCATGTCTATTACCAAGTTAGAAGAATATAATTTGAGATGAGTGTAGCAATGCCGCAAGACTCAAATTGGAATGCGTTTAATAACACATATAACCGAAACGCATACGAGAGAATATGCAAGGAGTCTAACGTTGACTTAAATTCGGACTGGAGACAAAAACAAAGCTATAATGATGGTCTAGGAACAATTTATAATTACTGGACAAATATTGGTTATCATCCTTTGATAAATACTGTATACGACAACAAAACGATGAGTTTTACAGTCTATGAGAGTGATAAAACATATCATATTGATTACATTGCACAAGGATCTGAGGCTGACAACAGCTGGTCTACTTTTATACTAGATAGTTCTGTGGGATTTACAAGAGCTGGAGTAGAAAGAATCAATGACAGCATAAGAACATACTGCTGGGCAATATTTGGCTCACAATCACAAACAAGAACAGATACACTTGGAATTGGAACGGCATTTGATGCTCAAAAACAATTTCTGGCAAATGTAGAGGACGCAATAAACAGCCACATTGACTTGCCCAGTCAAATTTCAAGATATGAAACCACCCTAAAATATGCAAGAAGTAAAGTAAATTTTGTCTATGGAAGTGGATTATACATGTCTCCGAGTGACATGGAATTACGAATTGGAACAATACAAGACTACAATAATGAAATTGTAATAGCAACCGATGCACAAGCATTAGGATTAAATAATGATGTGAATGTAAAACCAGTACCGCCAAAAAGTGTTCAACCTTTTCAAGGCACCACAACAAAGAAATTTTTACCGGAACATTCTGACTTTGATAAATCAATACATAAAACTGTGGAACATAACCCACCAGAAATACAAAAAATAGCGATTGAACACGAAGATAACAAAACAACTATAAGTGTTGGTACTATAGTAATAGGTATTGCTGCATTACTTATTTACGAGATTTACTAAACCACTCTTTGGCTGCCACATACAACAACCCGGAAACAAACATAAGCAAAGCCCATAGATTGTTACCAAGCCAATTAATAACATTACCTGTTGCAGATAAAAGCCATGATACTATTGCACCAATAACTCCTGGAAGTGCTGCAGCAGCTTTACCAGCCAGGTTGGCAAGGAGCTTACCAAGATTACTTAGTTGTTTTTTTATCCAGTCTTTTACACTTGATGGATCAGGTTTTGGAGATGGTGCAGCACTTGATGCGGGAATAATAGAATTAATTATCACCCCAAGAATCATACCAAATGCAGTTAAAATACTAACAATAGTAATACCTTGCTCCCTAAACAAGGCTTTGATCCTCTCACCAAGAGTTGTATCCTCGTTTAACATTTTGTTTATTGTTTCTTTTATTCTGCTTATTTGGTTACGAAAAGCTTCTCTGTTCTCATTGATGACATCCATCCTTGCACCTCTCTCAACTTCAAGGTCTTTGATGCGATCGCTATTTCTCTTTATCTGGAATTCATCATCGTCTGTCTTAGCTTGTTCTAACTTTTGTTTTTCTCTTGATATGTCTTTATCAAGTTGTGTGAGTTTTGCCAAGTTATTGGTGAGTTCTTCCTTGACAGTTGTCATCGCTTTTACTATTCCATCCATTTCACGCTTGTCTATATTTGTTTGTGTTGAAACATCAGGACGCTCATCCACATCCCAGTCAAAAATTGATGCCTCTATGTTATCCATTGATGTCTCTATGTTATCAATAATATGTGATAAATCTTGTAATGGAATAGCATCCACATTATCTGGTAAATCGTTTCTTGTGCTCTCCAACGCTTGTTGAGCTTTCTGTGATAATTTTGTTTTACTGTTATACTCTAGCAAATTTAAAAATTGTCTTACCGCCCTTGTTCCCCCAGAGCCAAATTCCTTTGCCAAAGAACCAAGGGAAAGAAATGTTGCACTACCTTGCTTGGCAGTTATTCTTATTTCTTTATCACCAACAACCCAGTATAATGTTTTACCATCATCTGATACTTTAAACTGGTCATAATGCATTTTGTC
This sequence comes from Cyrtodaria siliqua, assembly GCA_037043455.1. Taxonomy (NCBI): domain Eukaryota; kingdom Metazoa; phylum Mollusca; class Bivalvia; order Adapedonta; family Hiatellidae; genus Cyrtodaria; species Cyrtodaria siliqua. The sequence goes on along the minus strand of JAWPHD010010091.1, from coordinate 82,920 downwards.
CGGTGCCATCTGATATCGTTTTTCTATTTCATCATAAAAGGATTTTAAGTGTGACTTCTCTCAGCTCTCCCCTAAGCTCAGCAATATGGTCGCTTTGATTAAGAAGACTTTTTAGAACAGGTTCATCAGGCACCATTGGTAAATCATCATCATAATATTCATCATAATCATCTGGATCAAACATAGGATTGTCATATTCAAATCCTCCTTCAGCCATTGTTTATTTTATTTAATTTTAAAAAATATATTTAAAAAATAAAAACAATGTCAGCTTACGGAAACAAACTCAACCCTCATAGAAAACTAAGAGAACCTCATGGTGCCAAGGGCATCCGCACAAGTGTAGTAATAACTAATAATCCATCAACAATAGACCAAAACCAGCAACTGCTTGTGAGATTTCCCAATCTAAGTACTAATGATGTGATAGTTCCACGTACTGCTCGTCTTGCCTTTGAAATAGAACTTAAAAGCAGAACAGACGCCAACGCTACTCTATACCAGAATCTGGGTAGAGCAATTGTGAAAAAAATGACAATAAGAATAAGTGGCAATGAAGTCATGTCAATAGATGACAGTGATATATATCATTGTTATGTAGATTTATGGAAAAGCCCTACCGAACGAGTAAACATAGCTTACCAAGGTATTGGTAAAGCAAACATGTTAAAACATAGAATTGGCGCGGGAGATGCTTCCTCAGACACCGGAGATGAAGCGTTAGCAGCAGCTTATGGAAATAGATTTTGTATTCCACTGGACTTTGAAATGTTAGAAAGTCATATGCCATTTTATCAAGCGGGGCTTGGTGATAGGTTAGAATATGAATTAACGTTTAACGATTTTAACAAAGTTATCAAAAGCAGTGATGCTGATGCATATTATGTAATAAAAAATATCTGCTTGGAATTTGATATGGTTAGTGATGTTGAATTATCCAGACAAAAAAGACAGCAAATCAATGGTAATATAGTATTTATGTATGATCGTATCTTGCGACATAGAAAAATAATAGCAAACAAATCTGAAACCCTTTGGAACATCAACATTAATGTACCAGCACGGAGCATGAAAGGTATTCTAATGCTGTTTGAAGACCCAGAAAGAACAAACACGGAATCCTTTTACAACCCAAAGATTGAAAAGGTTGAAATGACAATAGAGGGCGTATCAAATCAGTTGTATAGTCAGGGCATGAAGGCATATCAACATTGGGATGAAATCAACAAATATTTTGCCTTGACATCAAAAAGAAACAAAGAGACAGAAATAGTAGCGAGGGACTTAAACTTTACCAATGTTTCTCTTGAGACCTATCTAACAAAATCATATGCTTTGTGGCTTGACCTTAGAACATGTGATGACAATTTATTATATGGCAGTGGAAGAAAAATAGAAAACGGCAGTGAAGGCATAACGATACTAATAAATAAAAAAGCAGATGCAGATCAACCTTTAAATATTTATCTATATATAATACAAGATGCGCAAATCAATTTCGAAGATGGACGATTCAAAGAAGTACGATACTAGTTTGCACAAACACAAATATCCTAAATAACCACACAGTGCCATTATCTGTGGTCAGACAGGCTGCGGCAAAACAGAGTTTGTTCTTGACATACTTGAACAAGAGTATGTTGGAGTTTTTGAACATATAATTATATTGTGTTCAACCATAGAGTGGAACGAGGCTTATAAAAATAGATCCTGGATAGGAGATGTAAGACACCCAAGAGATAAAAAAATAATAATTGTCAATCCCGTTAGCAACGGTAAAGAAATGCTACAAGAACTGTTGCGTTTATTTTTCAAACAATATGCTGGCAAGCCCACACTATACATCATTGATGATTGCTCCGCCACGAAAGAATTAACAAAGAAAAAGGATATGTTATCAGAGTTGGCATTCTCTGGTCGTCACGCTAAACAATCAGTGTGGGTCATTTCACAGAGATATAATTCTGTATTGAAAGATTTAAGGGAGCAACCAAAATGGTTGTGTATGTTTTACACCAAAGACAGAGATAGTTATGAAAATTGTTTGAGAGAAAATGATGTTATTCCGACGTTGGAGGAGAGAACCAGAATAAGAAAAGCTTTAGCAAAGACTAAATATTCCAAGTTAATTTTGAGGACTGATCAACCAACTGGTTATTGGGTTGAATAATTTCTAACAGCAATGCCCTTTTTTCTAACAGCATTGCTTTGCTGCTAATAGTAATACTAACAGCAAAGTAGCAATACTGACATGGAAATATAATGAAAATATCAGGAAATATAGTAATGCTTATAGCATTGCTCATAGTAAATTAGTAATGCTTATAGCATTGCTCATAGCAAAGTAGCAATGTTAATAGCAATGCTTGCAGCAAATTAACAATGCTAATAAAAAAATAGCAATATTAATAACAATGCTATTAACAATACTAACAATTAGTTGCATGAATATCGCAGCTGGTTGTTTTGTGTTTTATATTTATTTCAAGATAAAAAATAAAATTATTAATATAAAAATGAATGCGGAAGAACTATTACAAGATATATCGGAAGGTTACACGGAACGTGATGAATCAAAGCAACAAGAAACAAAAAAAGAAAGATTATCAGCCATAGTGGCTGGCGGCGGTAGTCGTCAATATTTGGGTAAAGACATACAACTCACAAATATAGATAGCATGCCCCCGGATGAAATTAACAAACTTTACTGCAGATATGAAGCAAGGCTTGGGGCAAGTATGACTAAGACTTTAGGCAATTCTTTTATTAACTTGTATGTGATGGTAGTATCAACATATTTTAATGTAACCAATCCACCAAAACTGATAGAAGATTTGGAGGAAGACCCATTTATTAATCATGCTTTGACAAGCGCTTGTTGTGAGTTGTATTACAGGTATGGAATGTGTTTAGCACCATTTACAGCAATACTGACAACTGTTAGACATATTAATTTTAATAATAATAAAAATATAGATAATATAAATGATGGAGAACCAAGAGAGTGAACAACAAAAAGTAAAAAATCCAAAAAGGATAGAAGCTGGGAAAAAAGGAGCAGCGGCAAGAAAGGCAAAGCGTCAGGATGCACAAAATGCTGCAAATCAAGATGCTGCAGAGCAAGATGAAATAACAAAAATAACAATAGATGAAGAGGAACCAGAAATCAAAATAAACGTATACAAAAATTATATTCCACCGTGTCTGGTTTTATTAGTAGGCATTGCTGGGTTGGGTTTGTATATTTATAACAAGAAATCTGCTACGCAACCTGTGCAACCTGTGGCTGTTCATGTTGCACCAAAAGACCCGTTTGATTATTTTTAATTATTTATTTAAAAAAATAATATAAAAAATAATATAAAAAATAATATAAAATACATCATATTTATAATGTAAATATGATGTATCACGCTGGGATGGAAACACTTCTAACTGTTGGATATTCTGAGATTGGCAGAAAACTACTAAAAAGACCAGCCCCTAAAGTAGATTTTAATATGACAGATGTTGGGATGCTGTCTGTAGATATAATGTTAGCAATGGCTACAAAGGATATGTTGATTAAGCAAGGTATTATTCCTGCGGATATTATGAAATAATTTAAAAAATATATATATAAAAAATGGCAAGTGCAGTAGCAATGATGATCGGTGGCGCATTAAAAAACGCATTGGCGTTTAGCGGTTCAAATTATTTCTTTTCAAAAATGGGTAGTCATTCAGATGAGGAAAGACAAAGACATGACAAAGCAGTGGAACAATTGAACGCAGCACAAGTCGCGTGGAATAAAAAAAGAACAGATAGATTAGATTTTATTAATGAGCAACTGCAAAAAGAGCATCACGCAGAGCAGACTTTTGATGATGTAGACCAGGCCATGAAACAGTATTATTATACAACTGGCAAACATTTGCTTTTGGACCCGGAGCCTAAGTTGAGTGATTTTTATACACCATCTCCGGATCAACAGAATAGAGAGATTATGTTTATTGTGTTGGGTATGGCTGCAACTGGATTTGTGGCGTATAAATTGATCTCATAAAAAAAAAGTTTAAAACTATAATTACTTTGAAATAACCTTTGGAAAGACTAAGTCATATGCATGATACCTATTTTGTTGTTGTTCTTACATGGTTTCAATCCAAGTGGTCGAATATAATATGGTGGTTTAGCACTCTTCTCTATTTTATTTTTAAGATGATCAGGCGCCCATACTTCACCGTTGTCTAATAATGTCAATACCATGGATGGACCATATTCAGTATCCAGTATTTTCGTATCTGTAATAGTGTATATTTTATTTATTTCCGAGTCTGTCCATTTCTTTGTGCTATATTGATTTTGCTCTTCAAGCAGTTCATCAAATAGTGCAGTTGTGATTTCCATTTTTTTCTATATAGTTATATAAATTTTAATCTTTAGTAGAAAAAATGGAAAAGATTTATTACAGCCCAAAAGAATTTTAGAGAGGTTACTCAGCAGTTAAAAAATTGTCAAAAGAGGCTGGTGTCAGTGAAAAAAAGGCATAAGAATTTTTAAAGAAACAAGCTGTGTGGCAGATTTATTTACCCGCACCAAAGAAAATAATTAGACCCAGGTTTGATGTTTCTGCTAAGAATGGAGTGCATCAAGCTGATTTGTTATTTTTACCGCATGATACTTTTGGCTTTGGCCGTGGACGCAAACATATAAATATGCATTGACTGTGGTTGATATTGCAAGTAGATACAAAGAAGCAGAGCCACTGACTTCCAAGGATAGTAAAGAAGTTGCCAAAGCATTTGAAAATATATACATATATAGTGATTATGAGACTTCCCGACCAAAAACGTTAAAAACGCTAAAAACGTTAAAAAACGCTAAAAACGTTAAAAAACGCTAAAAACGCTAAAAACGTTAAAAACCGCTAAAAACGGTAAAACGCTAAAAACGTTAAAAACGCTAAAAACGTTAAAAACGCTAAAAACGGTAAAAACGGTAAAAAACCATAACATGGTCAATATTTGTCAAAAAAAATTTCATCGCGTTTGCCGACCAAATCGCGTTGCCGACCAATCGCCCGCCAGGACCAATCGCCCGCCATGGTTTCGCCATAGCAAAATACATAGCCGGGGTTCTGAACCAAACCCCCATAACATGGTCAACCTACCTATCCATGGACTCCCGCCAGGTTGACAAACTACATAGTCCACCTGTCCATGGGCGCGCACACAGAGGACGGCCCACCATGACTTCGCCCACCATGGACTAAAAATACATAGCCTGGGGGATCTGACCCCTACCAGACGAACGATGCTCATACAATGCAGCGAGGGTTTCTGGCCCATTGGGAATTGAAGGGGGGTCACCCACCATCTCGCTCTACCTACAATATGTATTTTGAACCATTATTTTTTTTTTGAAAAATGCCTTAAAGAAAATATGAAAATATATATATGTATAAATAATGACGACTGTTATAGAAAAATGAATACACCTGTTTGATACAGGAGTGATAAGCAAAGAAGCACTAGAACATAGCCTTATGGCTATTCAACCAGTTGAGTCCAAAGTGTTGGAAAGTGTAAAACCAATTCCAGCACCACGAGGTAAATCAAGAATTCCAACCCCAGCTCCAAGAGTTAAACCAATTCCGGAACCAAGAGTTAAACCAACCCCAGCTCCAAGAGTTAAACCAACCCCAGTTCCAAGAGTTAAACCAGCCTCAAAAACGGACAACGCGAACTACATTTTTCAATTACACCGGGAAGGAAGAATTAATGATGATCAGCTTAGAATGGGGCTAGATGCTCTTCCAAAGGAAACTCCAGAGGTTAAATCTCTTCCAAAGGAAACTACAGAGGTTAAATCTCAAACATTAGAAAATTTACATAAGAGACGACGTAACAAAAAACTACGTAAACGAGAAAAGCAGAAATCTGATAAGAAATATGCTAAATTACGAGAGAATGTTATAAATGAATTGAAAGAGCTTAATGATAAAAAATTAAAAGAGCTTAATGATAGAAAATCTGAAGAAGAATTAAAACTGGTTGACAAACCAAGATGTGGTTATTTCAAAGCATACAAGATGTCTGTTGAGCGATACAAACACCCTCAAGAACTATTACATGATAAGAAACCCATTATTACAGAACAAATCAGTGAAGAGCTGACACAGATGAATGGATTAAAGTTTCAATTAGGTCTCACTGTAGAGCTCTTCAAAGATAATGGTGCTACCGCAAACCACATCACAGCAGTATTATTTAGCAATCAATATGCAATTTTAAACTCTGAAAAAATAAATGAGTTTTACGATGAAGCATCCGCAAACCTACTACAGAGATTGGAAAGATTTACAAAGGCAGCATCAGGATTGGAAATTGACCACTGTGTTGATCTTTACTTAAATATTGCAAGGTACGAGCCGTTAATAGGTTCTTCATATATTCCTTTGCCTAAAGCAGTAGCTGACAAGAAAGCGATTATCAATGTAAAAAATAAGGATGATCAACGTTTGTTTCATGCAATAAATTCTGCTTTAAATCCAGCCGCAGATCACACCGACAGGTTGTCAAAATATCCTAGTATAGAGTTCTTAAAGAAAAAGGGCATTGACTTTCCTACACCAATTTCTCAAATTTCCAAAGTAGAAAAACAAAACAATCTTGCTATTAATGTTTACGGGTACACCACATCAGAGAACAGTAAAAAAGTAAATGTGTTCCCGTATAAAATATCAGAACAACCAAAAGATATTGAGCGAATTAATCTGCTTTTAATATCTGAAGACGTTGAGGTTGAAGAAGAATCAGAGAATGATCCAAATAATGAAGAAGGAATCATAGTTGACAACTATGACCCTGATGATCTAAATAATGAAGAAGGAATCATAGATGACAACTATGACCCTGATGATCCAAATAATGAAGAAGGAATCATAGATGACAACTATGACCCTGATGATCATCCCGACAAATCAACAACAACAAAAATAACAAAATATCACTATTGTTGGATAAAACATCTGAATAGACTACTCTCTCACCAAAACAAACATCATGGTAAAACTTACTTCTGTGATCGTTGCCTTCATGGATTTTCTGGAAAAGGACTACTTGAAAAACACAGAGAAGACTGTGAAGGTATCAACAAAAATTCTTGCAGAATAGAAATGCCAAAAGAAGGTAAAAATACTGTAAAATTTAAAAATCATCAAAATCAGATGCATGTGCCTTATGCAATATATGCTGATTTTGAGAGTACAATCCAGCCGCAATCGACTAAATTTGGAGAAAAATCTGAAATTAAAAATGTACATGAAGCTTGCGGGTTTGGATACCAGGTTGTCAGATATGATGGCAAAGCTGAAGAACCTGTTATTTACAGAGGGGAAGATGTTGTTGAAAAGTTTTTAAATCACTTAGAATGTGAAAAAAACAACATTAATGAAATATTTAAACAGTCAAAACCCTTAATCATAACGCGGCAAAATGAGAAAGATCATAAAAAAGCAACACACTGTTGGATATGTGAGAATGAAATATGGAAAGGTAAAAACGGTAAAGTAAGAGACCACTGTCATTTTACAGGTGAATACAGAGGCGCAGCACATAAAGACTGTAACCTGAAACTGAAAATAAAACCAGGTAAAACAACCATCCCTGTTGTATTTCATAACCTCAAAGGATATGATAGCCATCTCATCATGCAAAAAATACATAAAATGACAGGTAGTATTACATGCATCCCAAACAACGCTGAAAAGTATATTTCATTTAGTGTTGGACAACTTAGATTCTTGGATAGCTTTCAGTTTATGGCATCTTCCTTAGAAAGGCTGGTTGATGCAACAGACAAATCTGATTTCAGACTCACCAAAAAAACTTTTGCAGATAAAACTGATCTACTTTTACGAAAAGGGGTTTATCCATACGAATATATGGACAGTGTGGAAAGATTTGAGGAAACGCAATTACCACCTATAGAAAAGTTTTACAGTAGTCTCTCAGATGAAAGTATAAGTCCCGAAGATTACGAGCATGCTCAAAAAATATGGAAAGAGTTTAACTGTAAAACTCTTGGAGACTATCATGATTTATATCTAAAAATGGATGTCACTTTGTTGGCTGATGTATTTCAAACGTTCAGAAAAACATGCATGACGGCCTATAAACTCGATCCCTTGCATTACTACACAGCACCTGGATTATCTTGGGATGCTTTACTTAAACATTCTAAAATAAAATTAGAACTTTTGACAGACATTGACCAGCACTTGTTTGTAGAAAAAGGTATGCGTGAAGGAATTAGTATGGTATCAAAACGATATGCCAAAGCAAACAATCCACACGTAGCTGATTATAACCCTAACGAGGAAAACAACTTTTTAATGTATTTTGATGCAAATAATCTTTATGGGTGGTCAATGAGTCAGCCACTTCCATATTCTGGTTTTAAGTGGGTGGAAACAGAAAACAAGAGTGGACAATTTTCTAAACCAACAAAAGGAAAAGGACATTTTCTAGAAGTGGATTTGAAATATCCAAAAAAACTCCATGAATCTCACAATAATTATCCACTTGCACCGGAAACATTAGCAGTGAAAAAAGTATGGTTATCTGAATACCAGACAGATCTGTTAGAAAATAACGTGATGACAGAACAACTAGTCCCCAATCTTATGGACAAAGAAAAATATGTGTTACATTACAGAAATTTAGAGTTGTATTTATCATTAGGCATGAAATTAACAAAAATCCACAGAGTATTAGAATTCAATGAAAAACCATGGATGGCATCATACATAAACCTAAACACAGAACTTAGGAAAAAAGCAAAATCAACCTTTGAAAAGGATTTTTACAAACTTATGAACAACTCTGTGTTTGGCAAAACAATGGAAAATATACGCAAGCGAACTGATATAAAACTAGTCAAAACTGACGGCTCTGAAAATAAAAAAATAAGAAAAATAATAGCTAAACCCAACTTTAACAGGCGGATAACATTTTCAGATGAATTGTCGGCATTACATGTAAACAAAACGAAAATAACATTAAACAAACCAATTTATGTTGGGATGGCAGTCTTAGATTTATCAAAGTACATGATGTATGACTGGTACTATAATACCCTGAAGAAAAGGTACGGAGATGGCTGTACTTTTTTATACACAGACACTGACAGCCTACTGATAGACATCAAAACAGAAGACGCATACAAAGACATGGTTGAAATGAAAGACGAGTATGATCTAAGTGATTATCCTCAAAATCACCCCATGCACGATGATACAAACAAAAAAGTAATAGGTAAAATGAAAGATGAATGTGCTGGTGTTCCTATAGTTGAGTATATTGGATTAAGACCCAAGCTATATTCTATTTTGAGAGCGGATGAGCAGATTATTAAGAAAGCAAAGGGAGTAAAAAAATATGTAATCCAAAAACATATCAACTTTGAGAACTACAAAGATGCATTGTTTAACAAGAAAAAATACATCCATGAAATGAATATGATACGATCGAAAAAGCATCAAATATATGGCATAACAGTAAACAAAGTAACACTGTCACCATTTTACACTAAAAGATACATTCGAGAAGATGGTATTACAACGGATGCCTATGGGTTTTATCAAAACTTATGCATTTGAGTATCAGCAGGAACAATAAGTAATTCTTCTTTGACAAATCCTCTTTGAGGTGCTGGTGCTTTTAAATAATAAACTCTTATGCCTTGCGTCACCATATAACTATCAATCTTATGAATATCTACACTCCACATTGGATCAGTTGCTCTGCGTCTTCCACCTTCTTGTTCCCCGGGTTGATATAAATATCTTACACTTGCATCCATACAGATAGGATCACCTTTTAATAGTTTTGTTTCAACAGGAGGGGGCTTTTTTATCTCCGCATTTATGGCTTTAACAACTTTTGATAATCTCTTTACCCACTCTCTGTTGCGTTTTTTCGAATCCATTTCCTTAGCATACTGATAACCAAACAATCTTTCAGCTAATGTTCTGTTAAATCTTTCCACTATAGCTTGATCTCTGTGTATATCTGTTCTGCCCCGTCTGATATTTACATTGTGTTTTGCCATCAACTGCGATACTGCACCCATGAATTCTCTGCCTGGATCCACTTGTAATAACTTTGGATATTTTAGATGCCGACTGTATATATTTTCTTTGCTATCCTTGGAAGTCAGCGGCTCTGCTTCTTTGTATCTACTCGCAATATCAACCACGGTTAACGCATATTTATATGTCTTGCGGTCAAAAGTGTCATGCGGCAGAAATAACAAATCAGCTTGATGCACTCCATTCTTAACGGAAACGTCAAACCTGGTGCTAATTATTTTCTTTGGTGCGGGTAAATAAATCTGCCACACAGCTTGTTTTTTTAAAAATTCTAAGGCCTGTTTCTTACTGACACCTGCCTCTTTTGCTAATTTGTTAACTGCTGTGTAACCTCTCCAAAATCCTTGTGGACTGTAATAAATCTTTTCCATTTTAAAGTATTAAGAAAAAATATATATAAAACAATGCTATTAACAGTACTATTAACAATTTTTGAAAATGGGTTAAGGAAATATATATATTAAATAAAAACAATGGATACTGCACGATTTGATGAAATGCTTAAAGAGCAAAAATCAGAAGATAGCACAAAGAAATGGGCCGACTTGGAATTGAATGAAATATTCACTATTACAGATACACACATAGTGAAAACTCGATATGGTCCATCCATGATATTAACATTATCAGACAACAGTGAGGTATGGGCGCCTGGTCATCTCAAAGATAGAATAGAGGAGGTAAGTGTAGAACCACCATATTATGTGCGACCACTTGGATTGAAACCATGTAAAAACAAGAAACATAGCTATCATGCATATGACTTAATCATTCCGAAAAGTGGAGAACCGAAAAAGAAAAAGAAAAAGAGCTACGCCAAGACAGTAAAAAAGAGCTACGCCAAGACACAGAAAAAGAGATACGCCAGTATCCGAGTCTGAGAGCGAGTCTGAAAGCGAGTCTGAGAGCGAGTCTGAGGAAGATAGCGATTCTGAACCTGTGGTCGTAAAAAGAAGAAAGTGAAATAACGAAGATGAGACCTGGCAAAGTAAACATACTTAGAGTTTAAAACTATTTTTATATAGTTTTAAACTATGAACTCAATTTGTACGCTACAAATCCAGTTGCAGCCATGCCCACCACAATGAACGTAATTTCTCTATTCTGTTGATCCGGAGATGGTGTATAAAAATCACTCAACTTGGGCTCCGCTTTCAAAAGCAAATGTTTGCCAGTGATGTAATAATACTGTTTCATAGCTTGGTCCACATTATCAAACGTCTGCCCTGCATGATGCTCTTTTTGCAGTTGCTTGTTAATAAAATCTAATCTCTCTGTTCTTTTTTTATTTCACGCCGCTTGTGCTGCTTCCAATTGTTCTACGGCTTTGTCATGCCTTTGTCTTTCCTCATCTGAATGACTTCCCATTTTTGAAAAGAAATAATTTGAACCGCTAAATGCCAATGCGTTTGTTAATGCGCCACCGATCATCATTGCTACTGCGCTTGCCATTTTATATATATTTTTTTTTATTTCATAATATCCGCAGGAATAATACCTTGCTTGATCAACATATCCTTTGTAGCCGTTGCTAACATTATATCCACAGACAGCATCATAACATCTACCATATTTAAATCCACTTTAGGAGCTGGTCTTTTTAGTAGTTTTCTACCAATCTCAGAATATCCTACAGTTAAAAGTGTTTTCAGTCCAGCGTGATACATCATATTTACAATTTGTTTTCCATCAATACTTGATGCCATTATTTTTAATATGAAGAAAAAAAAAAATAAAAATCAAACGGGTCTCTTGGTGCAACCTGTTTATGTTGCAAAGCTACAGGTGGTGGTGCTACCGATTTCTTGTTATAAATATACAAACCCAAAACAGCAAAGCCTACTAATAAAATCGGTGGAATATAATTTTTGTATACATTTATTTTGATTTTTTCTGGTTCCTCTCTTGAGACTTTTGTTATCTGTCCTACATCTTGAAGCAAACGCTTTGCCTTCCTTGCTGCTGCTCCTTTTTTCCCAGCTTTTACTCGTTTTGGATTTTGCTGTTTAACAGATTGTGTATCAACTTCACTCTCTTGGTTCTCCACTTGGTTCTCCATCATTTTTATTATCGACATTTTTATTTTTATTAAAATCAATATGTCGAACAGTTGTCAGCATTGCTGTAAATGGCGCTAAGTACATTCCATACTTGTAATACAACTCACAACACGCACTTGTTAAAGCATGTTTAATAAATGGGTCTTCCTCCAAATCTTCTGTCAGTTTTGGTGGATTGGTTATATTAAAATACTTTGATACTCCCATCACATACAACTTAATAAAATAATTACCTAAAGTCTTGGCCATGCTTGCCCCAAGTCTTGCTTCATATCTACAGTAAAGTTTATTAATTTCATCTGGAGGCATGTTATCTATAGTCTCGAGTTGTATGTCTTTACCCAAATATTGACGACTACCACCGCCAGCCACTATGGCTGATAATCTTTCTTTTTTTGTTTCTTGTTGATTTGATTCATCTGGTTCCGTAAAACCTTCCGGCATGATACCTTGTAATAGTTCTTCCGCATTCATTTTTATAGTAGTCATTTTATTTTTTATTTTGAAATAAACATAAAATACGAAACAACCAGCTGTGATATTCACCACACAACTAGCAATGGTTAGTATTGTTAATAGCATTGTTATTAACAATGCTATTTTTTTATTAGCATTACTCATTTGCTATTAGCATTGCTATTAGCATTACTCAATTGCTATTAGCATTGCTATTAGCATTACTCAATTGCTGTTAGCATTACTCATTTGCTATTAGCACTGCTATTAGCATTACTCATTTGCTGTTAGCATTGCTATTAGCATTACTCAATTTTGAAAAATATTCCCCATCGAATGGTTAAAACAATGCTATTTTTTTTATTAGCATTACCCATTTGCTGTTAGCATTGCTATTAGCATTACTCATTTGCTGTTAGCATTGCTATTAGCATTACTCAATTGCTATTAGCATTGCTCAATTGCTGTTAGCATTGCTATTAGCATTACTCAATTGCTGTTAGCATTGCTATTAGCATTACTCAATTTTGAAAAATAATCTTCGTCAAAGGTCCCGATAATGTGTTTAATTTCAAAATCCTGGTAGGTGACGTCGCATTGTAATCATCTTTAAAATGAGCGCTGTGGTAATGACACTTTTTATAAGTTTCTTTTCCTTGATGTCACACTCCAACCCAAGCACGTACTTGTCAATTAACCTCAGTTTATCCCTCCTTTTTACGTTCTTCCACAGCTTCATGGAGTCCTTTATATCTCGCTCCATTTTGAAATAGTCGGTGTCTTCTTCTTCTTTGGGCAACAATAAATCGTTGAGCCGATCTTTAGCCTCGTCCGTGTACGCTTCGGGAATGATGAAACTTTCTCCGTTGTCGGTGACTAGCGTCGACAGTCGGTTGGTTGTCCAAAATCATGCCACATTTTCCAAATCCCAGCAACTCTAGCCGTCTTTTTTTCTCCGCGTTTATTTCAGCTCCGCTGCAATACAGAAAAAATGGATAAAATCGCATTTTAATCTAGTACTCCAAACTCTTAATAGCAACATGCTATTAAAAATTATTCAACCCGATAACCAGTGGGTTGGTCAGTCCTCAAAATTAACTTGGAATATTTAGTCTTTGCTAAAGCTTTTCTTATTCTGGTTCTCTCTTCCAGCGTTGGAATAACATCATTTTCTCTCAAACAATTTTCATAACTATCTCTGTCCTTGGTGTAAAACATACACAACCATTTTGCTTGCTCCCGCAAATCTTTCAATACAGAATTATATCTCTGTGAAATGACCCATACTGATTGTTTAGCGTGACGACCGGAGAATGCCAACTCTGATAACATATCTTTTTTCTTTGTTAATTCTTTTGTGGCGGAGCAATCATCAATGATGTATAATGTAGGCTTGCCAGCATATTGTTTGAAAAATAAACGCAACAGTTCTTGTAGCATTTCTTTGTCGTTGCTCACGGGATTGACAATTATTATTTTTTTATCTCTCGGGTTTTTCACATCTCCTATCCAGGGTCTATTTTTATAAGCCTCGTTCCACTCTATGGTTATATACAATATAATTATATGTTCAAAAACTCCAACATACTCTTGTTCAAGTATGTCAAGAACAAACTCTGTTTTGCCGCAGCCTGTCTGACCGCAGATAATGGCACTGTGTGGATATTTAGGATATTTAGTATCGTACTTCCTTGAATCTTCCATCTTCGAAATTGATTTGCGCATCTTGTATTATATATAGATAAATATTTAAAAGTTGATCTGCATCTGTTTTTTTATTTATGAGTATCGATATACCGCCCCCACCGCCGCCCTCTATTCTTCTTCCACTGCCGTGTAATAAATTGTCATCACATGTTCTAAGGTCAAGCCACAAAACATATGCTTTTGTTAGATAGGTCTCAAGAGAAACATGGGTAAAGTATAAGTCCCTCGCTACTACGTCTGTCTCTTTGTTTCTTTTTGACGTTAAGGCAAAATATTTGTTGATTTCATCCCAATGCTGATATGCCCTCATGCCCTGACTATACAACTGATTTGGTACGCCCTCTATTGTCATTTCAACCTTTTCAATCATTGGGTTGTAAAAGGATTCCGTGTCTGTTCTTTCTGGGTCTTCAAACAGCATTAAAATACCTTTCATGCTCCGTGCTGGTGTATTAATGTCGATATTCCAAAGGGTATCAGATTTGTTTACTATTATTTTTCTAAGTTGCAAGATACGATCATACATAAATGACATCTTACCATTGGTTTGCTGTCTTATTTGTCTGGCTAATTCAACATCACTAACCGTATCAAATTCCAAGCAGATATTTTTTATTACATAAGATGCATCATCATCACTGCTTTTGATAACTTTGTTATACTCGTTAAACGTTAATTCATATTCTAACCTATCACCAAGCCCCGCTTGATAAAATGGCATATGACTTTCTAACATTTCAAAGTCCAGTGGAATACAAAATCTATTTCCATAAGCTGCTGCTATGGCTTCATCTTCGGTGTCTGAGGAAGCATCTCCCGCGCCAACTCTATGTTTTAGCATGTTTGCTTTACCCACACCTTGGTAAACCATGTTTTGTCGTTCGCTAGGGCTTTTCCATAAATCTACATAACAATGATATATATCACTATCATTTATTGACATGACTTCGTTACCACTTATTCTGATTGTCATTTTTTTTCACAATTGTTCTACCTAGATTCTGGTATAGAGTAGCGTTGGCGTCTGTTCTGCTTTTAAGTTCTATTTCAAAGGCAAGACGAGCAGTACGTGGAACTATCACATCATTAGTACTTAGATTGGGAAATCTCACAAGCAGTCGCTGGGTTTGGTCTATCGTCGAAGGGTTGTTAGTAACAACAACACTTGTGCGGATACCCTTGGCACCATGAGGTTCTCTGAGATTTCTATGAGGATTGAGTTTACTTCCGTAAGCTGACATGTTTTTAAATATAAAAATAAACAATGGCTGAGTTTGACAATCCTACGTTCGATCGAGATGCTTATGTAGATGAATTACTTGATGAAGAATTTATACAACCTGACTCAGAATTCCAGAGACAAATTGTAAATGAAAATGATCATATTAATCAGCTTCAAGGGGAAGATAAGATAAAAGAACAGCTCACACAAAAAAAGTGGTTAGTAGATCAATTTTTTACTGAAGTTAATGCTGAGATCAGCGGAATTGATTATAAAGATGATTTTAGAGTGGCTGAGGACAAAATCGGTAGAACAATGTTATATGCAGTTCGGTTGGGGAAGGATGACGTCCCACTTAACTATTATAGGGGAAATAATCCAAACGAACCAATCAAGTTTTATAAGATGGACACTTTAGTTAGAAAACATGGTATTGACTTTGTGAAAAACACTTTAAAAATGTATGATTATTTAGTTCCACGTGAAAGAGTTGCTCGGGGTAGGGCGGAATTAGCATCCTTGGCAAAAACAAGAGATACCATCGCTGCAGAAAATATACCATTGCAAACATTTTCAACAACTGAAGATGTACAAAATACAGTAGATGCTGTAATTATAATTGAGAGTGATTTGAGTAATATAATAGATGAAACTTATTCTAAAACACAACCAGAAGATCTAACACTGCGAGAGATACGAGGTTTAGATAAGAGATTGCAAAGCTTTCGTGGAGAACTTACTAATAATCTCTCAAAGCTCACTGAGCTTGATAAAGACATAGCAAAAGAAAAACAAAAATTAGAACAGGTTAGCACCCCCGGGCAGGAGGATGAGTTTCAACAAGAGCGCCTACGTGACAGAATAAAAAACTTAGAAGATGAAAGAAGTGCACGACTTGAAGCGGCGAGTGAAAACAAAGAAGCATTACGCAGTCAAATAAACAGGATAAAAGAAACTATAAATAAGGTGTTAAAAGAAGACACAACATTGGGTGAGAGAATCAAAACCTTGTTTAGGGAGCAAGGTATTACTATGGTTAGTATTTTGACTGCCTTGGGTATGATTATTGGGGTATTAGTTGAGGCCATTATTCCCACAACGGGAGGGACTGCACCTGTTCCAACTCCAAAACCTGAACCATCAAGTGCCAAGGATTGGATAAAAAAACAACTAGGTAATCTTGGTAAACTTCTTGCTAACCTAGCTGGTAAAGCAGCAGCAGCTTTACCAGGAGTTATTGGTGCAATAGTATCATGGCTTTTATCTGCAACAGGTAATGTTATTAATTGGCTTGCTAACAATCTATGGGCTTTGCTTGCTGCCGCTGTTGGGTTGCTATATGTGGCAGCCAAAGAGTGGTTTAGTAAATCTCGTAGATAAGTATTGCAGCAAGACCTAGTACTATAGTACCAACAATTATGCTTGTTTTGTTATCTTCGTGTTCAATCGCTATTTTTTGTATTTCTGGTGGTTCCACAGTTTTATGTATTGATTTATCAGAATGTTCCGGTAAAAATTTCTTTGTTGTTGTGCCTTGAAAAGGTTGAACACTTTTTGGCGGTAATGGTTTTACATTTACATCATTATTTAATCCTAATGCTTGTGTATCGGTTGCTATTACAATTTCATTATTGTAGTCTTGTATTGTTCCAATTCTCAACTCCATGTCACCCGGAGACATGTACAATCCACTCCCATAGACAAAATTTACTTTACTTCTTGCATATTTTAGGGTGGTTTCATATCTTGAAATTTGACTGGGCAAGTCAATGGGGCTGTTAATTGCGTCCTCTATGTTAGCTAAAAATTGTTTCTGTGCATCAAATGCCGTTCCAGTTCCAAGTATATCTGTTTTTGTTTGGGATTGTGAGCCAAGGATTGCCCAGCAGTATGTTCTTATGCTGTCATTGATGCGTTCTACCCCAGCTCTTGTAAATCCAGATGAACAATCTAGTATAAAAGTAGACCAGCTGTTGTCAGCCTCAGATCCTTGGGCAATGTAATCAATGTGATATGTTTTATCACTCTCATAGACTGTAAAACTCATCGTTTTGTTGTCGTATACAGTATTTTCCAAAGGATGATAACCAATATGTGTCCAGTAATTATAAATTGTTCCTAGACCATGATTATAACTTTGTTTCTGTCTCCAGTCTGAATATAAGTCAACGTTAAACTCCTTGCATATTCTTTCATACGCGTTTCGGTTATATGTGTTATTAAACGCATTCCAATTTGAGTCTTGCGGCATTGCTACACTCATCTCAAATAATATTCTTCTCACTTGGTAATAGACATGAAATCGAAATAACGAACCCACCAAGGCATCAGCTTTTAGATGGTTGTTAAAAATCAATACCACATCCAGATGTCGCGCACCAAATGGCAAAATTCAACTGGTTCTGCCAAAATAACATCCAATCTGTTCCCCAGCGTTGGACTATAGCATCTGATTTGACGTATGGGAGTTTGTATTTTTCAAAGACATTGGGAAATGATGCTTTAAAGCCTTTACCGTTGGATGTAATGATTATGTTTTGATTTATTATATCTATCACTTTCTTGCTGAAAGTACTTAAATAGTGAGCATCCGGGTTATATTTGAATTCTTTAGAAATCATTTTTATTTATATATATTAAAAAAAAAAAATTCATACCATTTCAAACATAGACAGCTCTATTCACTTACAACAGTATGTCGATAATAGAAATGGAGATAAGCGCGTTGGATTGAAAAGTTTTACATACACTATCGGTTGGTTTAATGTTGATCAAGAAGTCATAAAGACAAGAAACCCAGATAAAATAGAACCTATACCAGGTGGACTCTATAACGTTGAAGAGTTGGCAAAACATTTTAAATTGCTAAATGAAGATATTATCCTAACCATTTATACGCAAAGTGCTACAGCCATTTTAGATACGCCAATAGAGATACGAATGTCAACCCGTCTTTCAAATATGTTGGGATTCAAGGACAGAAGATGGATAAAAGGTGTTCGTGCTGGAGATTGCCCAATTGATTTAGCTCCTTATAAACAGCTCTATGTTCATCTGGAACAAATTAATACAAGTGGTAATTATTTCAATGGTAAGCCAAACACTATTATAGGGGTTGTACCTGTAGTAAATAAGCAGTATGGAGATATTGTATATACACCTTATTTTTATCCTGAATATCACCGTCTTTCGGGTGGTACAATTTCTGAATTAAAAGTAGAAGTCAGAGATGAGCATGGCAACAAGATAGATAATCACGGCTTACCCATGAGTTGTGTTTTAGAAATTATTTAAAAAAAATATATAAAAAAACGATGAGTATATTTGGGCCTAAAAAAACAGAAGACTTAGAGACTTTGATAAATGATGTTCAAAATTTATATAGGCGAGTTGTGCCTATTGTTAATCGAGTTGATACTCTTAAATTTGGGATTATAACACTCTGTGCGGAGGCTAAGGGTCCTATTGCAATGAATAGAGTACTCTCATTTGGTAACGGTTGAGCAGAAACAAATGTGGGGTATGTAATGACACGCCGTGGACGGATTATGGGAAAAGGTTTAGCATGTGACCGATTAGTTGGCGACGTCACTGTCATAGTTACTGTCGATGGTGTTGAACAACCCAATTATGGTATAACGCTTCACACCACCCCACGCAAACACGATAACTTTGATAGTCCTTTAGAGATTGATGCTGGTTCTGTTGTCAACTTTGTATGTAAGGTTGCTAACGCTACCGCTGTAAATACGGTGGTGTCATTATTGATTGAATTAATTTAATTTTTTCTTATTAAAAAATGAAACAACCGACAGCACCATTATATCCGGAGTTGTCAGAGGACGTACAAAATTATAGATTACAAAAAATTTCAGAGATTGAACAAAAGTTCATTTTAGAGCGAGACACACGCAAGTCTCTTTATAAAAAATATAAACGTGGTATTAATATCACGGATGGAATTGACACTTCCTTAATATCTGCAGGTGTTATTATGGCTGGGATCGGATTTGCTGTTCCAGTTTTGTTACCTTTAGAAATAGCAGCAATACTATGTGGAGCTACAGGTGTTTGTATTAATTTCATCAGACGCAAGCTTAATGTAAAAGCTCAAAAACATCATAAAATAAAAACTTTGGCAGAGTCAAAGTTGAATAGTATAAAACAGTTAATATCAAAAGCATTGAGTGATGCACAGATATCTGAGCAAGAGTTTAAGTTGATTTTGGATGAACTGGAGAGATACTATAATTTGAAAGAACAAAAGACACTTGAAATTAGCGAAGTTCAAAAAAAAGAACTAGTGGAGCAGGGAAGAAAGGAAGTAATGGCAACCTTACAAAACAGTCAAAATAGTGTGTGATAAATTGTTTTAGTAATGTGTACGAGTATGATCCACCACCTTTGTATTCAACATAGCCCACCGGTCATCTCACTATAACTACAATATGTATTTTAAACCATTATTAAATTGTAACATTTTTCATGTTATAATTTATGCTGCAACTGCAACTGCAAGCTCGTCGCGTGCATTTGCGTTAAATCGGTTAGTATACGGGCGGACAGCTCTGCCATTAAACATGTAATACAAGAGGTTAGTATGTGCACTCCCCATCCTATAATTACAGACGCTGACAACCTCGAATGCCCCAGGTGTAAAAAAACTCTTACGACAATAAACAGATTAGTCGCTCACGTTGAAAGATGCGGCGAACGAATTCAATGCGACGAATGCGATAAAGCCTACGAGAACGAAGCCAAAGGATGTGACGAACGTCCCCAAAAAGAATTAGCGGCGCGTCCCAAAGACCACGCGTTCGAAAGATGCGACGCGAGAATTCAATGCGACGAATGCGTAAAAACCTACAAGAACGATTTATATACTCATTGTTTTATAACTTGATTATTTTTTCTTAAACCGATTCAATTTTTTTATCGTGGTGTAGCTGGTCCACTCGCCATCATGTGATTAAACCTGAATACATCTAAATCTTATGCACTCAGCATTATAATTAAAATTTCCAATAAATTTATCCACTATTCTGACTAAAACTCTACAACCAGCACAAATTTTATTTTTTGCTCTTGTACCTGTTTTACATCTTGAGCATGGCAATACACGACAATCAACACAAATTTTACTTTTTGCATAATAATTATGTACCTTTTTTACATCTTGAGCATGGTAATACTTGACTTTTCAATAGATACTTATGCAAACTGCAATAATTAGAATTTTTTATAGTCTTATTTTTACATGGATTGTGTAATCTAATTTTAAGAAATTTGCAAACATTGTTTTCTTTTTGATAATTGATTTCCATTATTTTTTTCGTATTATATATTTCCTTAATACATTATAGCGAGATGGTGGGTGACCCCCCTTCAATTCCCAATGGGCCAGAAACCGTCGCTGCATTGTTTGAGCATCGTTCGTCTGGTAGGGGTCAGAACCCCCAGGCTATGTATTTTTAGTCCATGGTGGGCGAAGTCATGGTGGGCCGTCCTCTGTGTGCGCGCCCATGGACAGGTGGACTATGTAGTTTGTCAACCTGGCGGGAGTCCATGGATAGGTAGGTTGACCATGTTATGGGGGTTTGGTTCAGAACCCCAGCTATGTATTTTGCTATGGCGAAACCATGGCGGGCGATTGGTCCTGGCGGGCGATTGGTCGGCAACGCGATTGGTCGGCAAACGCGATTCGGCAAACGCGATTCGGCAACGCGATTGGTCCGGCTATGTATTTTAGTCCATGGATAGGTAGGTTGACCATGTTATGGGGGTTTGGTTCAGAACCCCGGCTATGTATTTTGCTATGGCGAAACCATGGCGGGCGATTGGTCCTGGCGGGCGATTGGTCGGCAACGCGATTGGTCGGCAAACGCGATTCGGCAAACGCGATTCGGCAACGCGATTGGTCCGGCTATGTATTTTAGTCCATGGACAGGTAGGTTATGGGTTTTTGGCAGATATTGACCATGTTATGGGTTTTTACCGTTTTTACCGTTTTACCGTTTTTACCGTTTTTACCGCGGTTACTGTTTTTAGCGTTTTTTAGCGTTTTTTACCGTTTTTACCGTTTTTAGCGTTTTTACCGTTTTTTAGCGTTTTTAACATTTTTTAGCGTTTTTAACGTTTTTGGTCGGGAAGTCTCATAATCACTATATATTATACAGTCGGCATTTGAAATATCCAAAATTATTACAAGTGGATCCAGGCAGAGAATTCATGGGTGCAGTATCGCAGTTGATGGCAAAACACAAAGTAAATATCAGACGAGGCAGAACAGAAATACACAGAGACCAAGCTATAGTGGAAAGATTTAACAGAACATTAGCTGAAAGATTGTTTGGTTATCAGTATGCTAAGGAAATAGATTCGCAAAAACGCAACAGAGAGTGGGTAAAGAGATTACCAGAAGTTGTTAAAGCAATAAATGTGGAAACAAAAAAGCCCCCTCCTGTTGAAACAAAAACATTAAAAGATAATCATATATGTATGAATGCCAGTGTAAGATATTTATATCAACCTGGGGAACAAGAAGGTGGAAGACGCAGAGCAACTGATCCAATGTGGAGTGTAGATATTCACAAGATTAAAAGTTATATAGTGACGCAAGGCATAAGAGTATATTATTTGAAAGCACCAGCGCCTCAAAGAGGATTTGTCAAAGAAGAACTACTTATTGTTCCTGCTGATACCCAAATTCATAGGTTTTTATAGAAACCATATGCATCAGTTGTAATTCCATCTTCTCGAATATATTTTTTAGTGTAAAATGGTGACAGTGTTACTTTGTTTATTGTTATGCCGTATATTTGATGTTTCATCGTGCGTATCAAATTCATATCATGGGTGTATTTTTTCTTGTTAAACAATGCATCCTTGTAGTTTTCAAAGTTGATATATTTTTCGATTACGTATTACACCCTTTGCTTTCTTAATGAGTTGTTCATCCGCTCTCAAAATAGAATAACGCTTGGGTCTTAATCCAACATACTCAGCTATAGCAACACCAGCACATTCATCTTTCATCTTGCCTATTACTTTTTTATTTGTATCATCGTGCAGTGGATGGTTTTGCGGATAATCACTCAAGTCATACTCATCTTTCATTTCAGCCATGTCTTTGTACACATCTTCTGTTTTGATTTCTACCAGGAAGCTGTCAGTGTCTGTGTATAATAAAGTACATTTATCTCCGTACCTTTTCTTTAGAGTATTATAGTACCAGTCATACATCATGTACTTTGATAAATCCAATACTGACATTCCAACATAGATTGGTTTGTTTAATGTTAATTTCGTTTTGTTTACATGTATTGCTGACAATTCATCTGAAAATTTTATACGCCTGTTAAAGTTGGGTTTGGCTATTATTTTTCTTATTTTTTCATTTTCAGAGCCGTCAGTTCTAACTAGTTTTATATCAGTCCGCTTGCGTAGATTTTCCATTGTCTTGCCAAACACAGAGTTGTTCATAAGTTTATAAAAATCTTTTTCAAATTGTGATTTAGCTTTTTTCCTAAGTTCTGTGTTTAGGTTTATGTATGATTCCATCCATGGGTTTTCATTAAATTCTAATACTCTGTGTACTTTCTTTAGTTTCATACCCAAAGATAAATACAGTTCCAGGGTTTTGTGATGTATCACATATTTTTCTTTGTCCATAAGATTGGGGACTAGTTGTTCTGTATTTATCATGCTATTATTTTCCAACAGATCTGTCTGGTATTTAGACAACCATTCTTTTTTTACTTTTAATCTTTCAGCGGCAAGTGAATAGTCATTGTGAGCTTCATGAAGTTCTTTAGGATATTCCAAATCACCTCCTACAAAATATCCTTTTCCTTCTTTTGGCTGCTCTGGCAACGTTTCTGATTCCTTCCACTTAAAGCCAGAATATGGAAGTGGCTGACTCATTGCCCACCCATATAAGTTATTAGCATCATAATACATTATAAAGCTGTTTTCCTCGTCAGGGTTATAATCAGCTACGTGTGGATTGTTTGCTTTGGCATATCTATTTGATACTATACTTATGCCACCTCGCATTCCTTTTTCTACAAACAAGTGCATGTCAATGTCTATCAAAAGTTCTAATTCTATTTTTGAATGTTTAAGTAAAGCATCCCAAGATAATCCTGGTGCTGTATAATAATGTAAAGCATCAAGTTTGTATGCATTCATACATTTTTTTCTAAAATTTTGAAACACATCTGCTAATAGAGTTACATCAGTTTTTAGATATAAATCATGATAGTCTCCAAGAGTTTTACAGTTAAACTCTTTCCATATTTTTTGAGCGTATTCGTAATCTTCTTGGGTTATACCTTCACCTCTTAATTTACTGTAAAATGCTTCTATGGGTGGTAATTGCGTTTCCTTAAATATTTCCATACTGTCCATACATTCGTATGGATAAACACCTTTTCGTAAAAGTAAATCTGTTTGTTCTCCAAACTGATTTTTGGTAATTTTGAAATTAGATTTGTCTGTTGCTTTAACCAATTTTTCCAGAGATGAAGCCATAAACTGAAAGCTATCCAAGAATCTAAGTTGTCCAACACTAAATGAAAAATACTTTTCAGCGTTGTTTGGGATGCATGTAATATTACCTGACATTTTATGTATTTTTTGCATGATGAGATGACTATCATATCCTTTGAGGTTATGACATTCAACAGGGATGATTGTTTTATCTGGTTTTATTTTTAGTTTCAGGTTACAGTTTTTGTGTGCTGCACCTCTGTATTCACCTGTAAAATGACAGTGGTCTCTTACTTTGCCGTTTTTACCACATTTTCTACCTATTTCATTCTCGCATATCCAACATTGTGTTGCTTTTTCATAATCTGCTTCATTTTGTTGAGTCATTATTAATGGTTTTGGGTGAGCAAATATAGTATTAATGTTGCTCTTCTCACATTCTAGGCGATTTAAAAACACTTCAACAGCATCTTCACCTCTGTGTCTAACATAATCATTAGCTTTGTTGTCATATCTGACAACCTGGTATCCAAATCCACAAGCTTCGTGTACATTTTGAATTTCTGATTTTTTTCCAAATTTGATTGATTGCGGTTTGATTAAACTCTCAAAATCAGCATATATTGTATAAGGCACATGCATCTGATTTTGATGATTTTTAAATTTTACAGTATTTTTACCTTCTTGCGGCATTTCTATTCTGCCAGAATTTTTGTTGATACCATCACAGTCTTCTTTGTGTTTGATAAGTAGTCCTTTTCCAGAAAAGCCGTGAAGGCAACGATAGCAGAAGTAAGTTTGACCATGGTGTTTGTTTTGGTCTATTCAGATGTTTAATCCAGCAATAGTGATATTTTGTTATTTTTGTTGGTTTGTCAGGATAATCATCAGGGTCATAGTTGTCATCTATAATTCCTTCTTCATTATTTGGATCATCTTCATTCTCTGATTCTTCTTCAACCTCAATGTCTTCAGATATTAAGAGCAGATTAATTCGCTCAATATCTTTTGCTTGTTCTGATATTTTATATGGAAAAACAGTTACCTTTTTATTTTTTCCTGTTATGTTATATCCATAAACGTTGATAGCAAGGTTGTTTTGTTTTTCTACTTTGGAAATTTGAGAAATTGGAGTGGGAAAGTCAATGCCATCATTCTTTAAGAACTCTATACTAGGATACTTTGATAATCTATCAGAATTCTTTTTAGCTGGATTTAAAGCTGAATTTATTGCATGAAACAAACATTGATCATCGTCGTTTTTTACATTGATAATTGCTTTCTTATCAGCTACTGCTTTAGGTAGAGGAATACATGAAGAACCTTTTAACGGCTCGTACTTTGCAATATTTAAGTAAAGCTTAACACAGTGGTCAATTTCTAATCCGGATGCTGTGTTTGTAAATCTTTCAAGGCTCTCTTGTATATTTGCAGATGATTCATCGTAAAACTCATTTATTTTTTCAGAGTTTAAGATTGCATTTTGTTAGCTGTGTAATACTACTGTGGTGTATTTTTTGGTAGCACCATCATCTTTGAATAGATTTACAGTGAGACCTAATTGAAACTTTATTCCATTCGTCTCTGTCAGCTCTTTGCTTATTTGTTTTGTGATAATGGATTTTTTATCACGAAATAGTTTTTGAGGGTCTTTGTATTTCTCGGCGGATATCTCGTATGCTTTGAAATAGCCACATATTGGTTTGTCAACCTGTTTTAATTTTCTATCTTTAAAAACTTGTTTTAGTTCATTAATAACATTTTCTTGTAATTTAGCATATTTTTGCTTTTGTTCATTTATAACATTTTCTTGTAATTAATCATATTTCTGCTTTTTTCGTTTACGTTGTTTTTTAGCACGTCGTCTCTTGAGAAATGTTCTAATGTTTGAGATTTAACCTCTTTTGGAGTTTCCTTTGAAACTTCTTTAAAAGTTTTTAATGCATTTATACCGTTAGATAGTGTTTGCTCACCTATTACACCTGTTTTAAACAAAAGTATTAATTCCTTTATAGTCTCCTCGTTTTCCATTTCCTTTATTTGTTATATATTAGAAATAAGTTTTCTTAAATATAAAATAATTATATCAAAAATAGACAATGGAAATCAATGTTTGTAAATTTCTTAAAATTGGATCACATAATCCATGTACAAATAAGCCTACAAAAGATTCTAATTATTGCAGTTTGCATAAATATAGATTAAAAACAAGTCATGCATTACCGTGTCTAATATGTAAAAAAGGCACTTATGCGAAATATCAAGTGTGTGTTGGTTGCGGTGCAATTTCAATTAGAAAAAAGAACGATTATTGGAGGTTAAAGTCGTACAACGCTGAGTGTCTCCGATTTAGACGTATTGTGGTTTAAATCATATTTTATTGACTTTGTGTTTATTCGTTGATTTGGGTGTAATTTTGATAACAAATCAACAAATTTGTTTTGTATTAAAAAAACATTTTATATTTTTAGAGTGTAATTTTGAAACTTGCAATCTTCACTACCACTATTTTAAAAAAGTTTTAAAATCAATTAAATCACCATAACATGGTGATTTACTTATATATGTATTTTGGGGGTTTCTGGATCAAACTCGAGTGAAACGATAGCTTTGAGCCAGAACCCCCAAAATACATATATATCCTTACCACATCACCTTGTCAAGGACAAGCTTATTGCTTATTACAAAATACGTTCGCTAGAGAAAGAACTACATTTTTGACATGTTATAATATTAAAGCGTTTTTTTTTTACTAACGGCAGTTGTGACAATTACACTATGTGGACTAGCCAAGATGTTTGTGAAGCACTCATTTCCCTATTAAAGATAATATTTTCGTTAGATATGCAACTACCATTTAAGGACAACTTGTTGGTATCCATATTGGTACGAACTGTGCAACTCTTGTTGCAGATTTATTCTTGTATTGCTATGAAAGAGATTTCATGTTGAGTCTTTCATCCGATACTCAGACAGATGTAATTGAAGTATTTAATGACACCTCTCGGTATCTGGATGACATATTTAACATTGACAATTGCGTTTCTCGAGCTAGTTGTCATGGGGTCTACGTTTCTCAAATTATTCGTTTTTCTAGAGCTTGTAGTCGTGTTGAGGACTTTAATGTTCGTACTATTTGTATAACTAACAGCTACTCCAGCAGGGCTACCGTTACCATAAACTTCGAAAACCTTTGCAACATTTTAGTAACGTAACCCTGATCTACTTTTAAAATATAAAATCAGTTTAAGACATCTTCTGCGACAAGGACTATCAAAACCTGACTTCTATGGTGATGTGATTTACAAACTTCGTTGGTCATAATCACGTTCATATCATCTTTATTAAACTTGTTAAAATGTTTATCAAAAGAGGCTATCATTTTGCAACGTACTGCATGTTTAGTGGTTGACCCATTTACAGTTCGCCACTATGCTTTCCTCTTTGATTGTGCGATGACCGGACAGATTGTGGACTCTATGATGACATCTTAGGAAATATAAGTATAAAAGTCGAACAGGAAATGCAGCTTTCACAGATCACGGTAAACCCCAAAACACGCAATATTTTTCTATTTTTAGTGTCAGTGGCCTTGACCTTGACCCAAGTGACACCAAATACAATTCCAAGCTTCCTTTCCATCTAAATGGGGTCACTTGGTTCAAGGTCACTGTTACTACAAACAGAAAAATGGTTTCCGCTCAAAAACTTTTGTTAGGAATGAGGTATTGCTTGGGATTGCATCTGTTTTCACTGGGGTCAAGGTCACTGACACTAAAAATAGAAAAACGGTTTCCGCACAATAACTTTTGTTAGGAATGAGTTATTGCGATGAAACTTGCAGGGTGGGTAGTATATACGGAAAGAAAGCTTGGACTTGCATTTGGGGTCACTGGGTCATGGTCGAGGTCAGTGTTATTAAAAATAGAAAAACGGTTTCCTCTCGATAACTTTTGTTAGGAATGAAGTTTTGCGATGAACCTTGCAGGGTAGTTAGCTGATATGGAAAGGATCTTTGGGATTGCATTTGGGGTCACTGGATTCAAGGTCAAGGTAACTGTTACTAAAAATAGAAAAATGGTTTCAGCTCAAAAACTTCTGTTAGGAATGAGGTATTGCAATGAAATTTGCAGGGTAGGCAGGTTATATGGAAAGCAAGCTTGGGATTGCATTTGGGGTCACTGGGGTCAAGGTCACGTCACTGTTACTTAAAATAGAAAAAACAGTTTCCTCTCGATAACTTTAGTGGGGAATGAGATATTGAAACGGAACTTGCTTTGTAGGTACCTTGTATGTCACGGAAGCTCAGGATTGCATTTGGGGTCACTGAAGTCAAGTTCAAGGTCACTGTCACTAAAAATAGAAAATGTTTTCTGCCTGGAAAACCTGGTTTTATTGGAATTTCCATATTTCTTGTTGACTTGACTATTATACCCTAGCAAAAGGATCATACCCTCTAACAAAAGACTTCATTATTACATTTATAAACATTAGGTAAGACAGTCATATTGTTTTCCCAATTCTGCATTTTTCTGCATATTTAGCACCTACGTAACCTTTTAACTATCAGTTACAAAATAAAAAAGAACATGGTTAATAATTTATAAAATCTTTATGACAATTGTTTTCTACCTTATGCCTAATTTCTGGTAATATCATTTGCACCAAATTTGTTCTCTTATCGTTAGCAAGGACTGCTAACGTTCTTCCTCATATAGTAAAAGCCTTGAGCGTGGGGTATTTGTTAGCTTTTGACTTACAGTTCTAGTTAACACTGTCCCGTTTGTTGGGATGACTAGGGTAAGAGTAAGGTTTGGTGCACCCTAGAACCTGGTTTAAACCCCAGCGGCTTTTTTGTCACTGACCGTTCCAAGTCGGTAGCCCGATTGGTATAGAGGCCGCCAAATTACTGACGCATATAAAGTTTCAACTACCTCACTCAGTGAGATTTGACGTTATAAGTAAAAATGTGTAAACATCTTGAGCAAAAAATGTTTTTAGCATGTATTGCGTCAACCACTAGGTATTGCTTGTGTGAGGCTATACTATACTGTGTCATAGTTTGCATGTGATGAGCAAACTCACAAACCTTGGTAGAAGATTATACTAACTCAATATTCGTAAGCACCAATATATTTTCAAAACGAAACTTCATTAAACTCTGTGTAATCCAGTTATCTGTGATTGTATCGTTACTTAGACAACGTTGATCGAAGACCAGCGGATAACATTTTTTCGGATGTTTTGTATCAGTGGCGGGTAAACGATTCGAGAGTAAGGTGGGGTGCAGAAGATTTTCACATGCATTTTCACAACTACTCAGTATTAACAGGGAGGGAGGGGCGCAATTCTAACAACAAAAACAACAATAAAAAACTTTTCTTACATTTTACACGATTATAGCTTTTAAATAATCACAGCAATCTTGATGTGCTTTAAAACTCGCGCCGCCCCAAGTTAACATAAGAAGCTGCGTAATTGGTGTGTGTATCGCGCCGCCCCAAGTCAAAATAAGAAGCTGCGTAATTGGTGTGTGTTTCTATGCGTGCTGTTGATCGATTATGGTCCTTGAAGATTACATTACATGTTCGACATTTATATCTACATTTCCTTGGCAAGTCTAGATAGTTTAATTGTCTAAATTTCCGTAAGAAACAACAACAACAACAACAACAAAAAACAACAAAAAAAAAACGTTTATTGTGCTTAGGTTATAACGTTCAAACTATGAAAAGAAAAGGTTATAAGGAAGAGTAGCATTCACAGAATGCAGTCACTCCAACACGTATTACACCGCAAAGGTGAGTGAAGGACATACATCAAACGGTTCCCGCCTTAACGGATTTAGGAACACGTTGTCATAGAGACCACCGTCCGTCCGGTTGTTGCACAATCAAAGTGGAAAGCAAAATTGCAAACTGTAGAAGGGTCTACAACTAAGCATTTAATGCGCCGCAGAATACTTTCGTTCGTAACCTCCGTTTATAATTTTTCTAATAATTTTAATAAATAACTCGACTCACGACCGATAATCTTCCTAAGTTTGTAAATCGCATTTTCATAAAAGACGGGTTGTGATAAACCTTGTCGCAGAAGTGTTTTAAGATTGCTATTATATTTGTTGAGCAGACCAGTGTTAAGATAACCGATGTAAATCGCATTTTCATAAAAGACGGGTTGTGATAAACCTTGTCGCAGAAGTGTTTTAAGATTGCTATTATATTTGTCGAGCAGACCAGTGTTACGATAATAAAACTTGGAAGAAGTCTTACGTAACTTATGGTTACGGTAACCCTGTTTGAGGAGTTTTTCAGTAATGTTAAGATTGCGAAGGTTGAATTCCTCAACACGGCTACCAACTCTGCCAAAACGAATTAACTGAGAAATAAACACGCCATAAGTAACAGTATTGGGGACATGACCATCTAAATGTGGATAATTCACAATATCGATAATTCACAATGCCGAAATCAAAAGTATCTCTTTTATCATAAGTTTTAGCCATTTTCAACAGAAAGATGTAAATTAAGAAATGGAGTGACAGAATCCGAAACGATAGCTTTATTGAGTTTTAGTTCAGGAGGATAAATATTAGGAACCATAGAATACAAGAAAATCAGTAGACCCGATGGATGCTCGCCTATCATTTGGTCTTGTATCACCCAGAAGTTTTCAATTTGCAGTTCCGTCAGTAGTTTTGACTTATGCTTCGGATAAGAATTGCAAGTATAAAATTACAATGGACAATGACTCTAATTTGAATGAAGACAGCGTTACGGTTCCTGCACTCCGCACTTCATCTCATTGACCTATATCATTGTGTGAAGTTTCATTGCAGTTCCATCAGTAGTTTTGAAGTTATACTTCGGACAAAAAATCTAAGCATAAAATTACAAAGGGCTACAACTCTAATTTAAATGAGACAGAGTTACTGTTCTTGCACTCTGCGCCTTTTCTCAGTGCCCTCTAGCATTGTGTGAAGTTTTACTGGAGTCCCATCAGTATTTGTGAACTTATGCTCCGGACAAAAATTCGAAGTATAATATTACAAAGGACAGTAACTCTAATTTGAATGAGACAGAGTTACGGTTCTTGCACTCTGCACTTCCTCTCATTGCCATTTCACTGGAGTTCCATCAGATCAGTAGTTTTGAAGTTATTCTCTGGACACAAATTCTAAGTATAAAATTGCGAAGGGCAATAACTCTAATTTGAAT
This sequence comes from Cyrtodaria siliqua, assembly GCA_037043455.1. NCBI lineage: Eukaryota > Metazoa > Mollusca > Bivalvia > Adapedonta > Hiatellidae > Cyrtodaria > Cyrtodaria siliqua. The sequence continues at coordinate 51,633 of JAWPHD010010091.1, read as the reverse complement.
GAAGATAGAGTTACGAATCTTGCACTGTGTACTTCCTAGCATTGCCCTCTATCAATGTTTCAAGTTTCATTTGATATCTGAAATTGCCTTAAATTATATTCAGGAATCTGATGATGACCATTTTGTAATCTTTTCTGATTCCCTTTCATCTCTTCAAGCACTGGGTAATATGAAACTTTTAGAAAAGTACAATTCTCTTATAATTGATGATGTTATTATTTTCTGCTGGCTTCCAAGCCATGTAGGAATACGTGGTAATGATAGAGCTGATAGTGCTGCTAAGGCAGCATTAGATTTACATATATCTAATACCAAATTACCTTATTGATTTTAAAAGTTGTATTAACACACATATTCGTAACTCTTGGCAAACCGCTTGGGATTTGTCAGTTAACAATAAACTCCATTCAATTAAACCGTTACTCGGAGAATGGCGTTCTTCTACTAGACCCATTCGTCGAGAGGAAGTTATCCTAGCCCGGTGCAGGATAGGGCATACACGTTATACTCATTCATATTTATTACAAGGTGAGCAATTAACAGAATGTATACCCTGCTTTGCACCGTTAACGGTCAAACACATCTTATTGGAATGTGTAGACTTTGATCCTATGCGTCAAAGGTACTACAATGTTAATACTATGAAAGAGTTATTTGATACTGTAGATTTTAGTCTTGTTTGAGATTTCCTAAAAGAGATCAGACTATATAAATCATTATAATGTGTTCTTATATATATTTACTTGTTTATATGCCCGTTGACGGGCAACGGGCATTTGTTGATTTACATACATAGTTTATATTACACCTTATATTACACCTTATCATCCCTTATTTTTTTAATAGTTTATCTTTATATATTTACACTAATTTTTAAATAATACTTCATTTTTCATCAATTTTTGCGCACAATATGACCTATTTATGTGTCGACGTGCCGTAAAACACCATTCATTCATTCATTCATTCATTTGATATCATTCAATACGTTTTGAGTTATGTTCCGGACAAAAGTGTGAAGGACGGAAGGACGGACGGACTGACAAAGCGGCGAAAATTTCGGGAAGCATAAAAAGGATTATCAAGATTATTTCAGATAGTGTGAGGTGTTATTAAAAGCGTCGATGACATTAGCTTCTGTATGTGGAGAAAGGCCCAACATAAAGTCATGTTCGTAGCGATATAAAAACAAATCCGCGACAAGGAGTGCACAGTTAATGCCCATAGGAATGCCAAAGGTTTGCCTATAAATGGTATGTCCAAACCTGACAAAACTGTTGTCTAATAAGAATGAAAGTGATTCACAAATTTGTTGACACGTCCATAAAGTGAAACCGTCGGGATCACTGAAAGTTTTTTTGTAAAAGAGCTATTAGTTTTTCTTTTATAAGGTTATGCGGTAAAGTAGTGTAAAGTGCAGAAAAGTCATAAGTAATAATGATACTTGAGGTAGATGACGTAGTTTGTTAAGAACCTCGCCAGAATGTTTTATTGACCAGAATAAATTGATATCAGAGTGTTCATAGGCTTTCTCAAATACTTTTTCACATGCTCTTTAATGGCGACAACATGAAACAGTAGTATTATTTTTACTGGTCCTTTGGGACCAACGAGCCCAATATAGGTGGCTTTGAAGTAGAATACCGCTTAAGCCGGTGCTAGGGGGCGTGATAGGTGTTGCTTCTTTCATTACTTCTCATGAACAGATTCAATAAAACCGAGTCTGATGCTTTATTCTCTTAATTGTCTTTGTTGCACCCAAAGGATCACCTTTATCAGTATTGATGAGTATAAAACACATATGATATGAGTAAAAATAACTTCTCTTCAAAGTGTAACTCACCAATCTAAATTAACTGCAAACTTCTTATAATCTTTAGAATATGTACAACTGATGTCAATAATGCTTTATATGTCCAGTTAAGGAGTTTGCATTCATTTGCAGTGATTTGCTTTGTTTTAAATGATAGTTATCAATATTCCATATATGGTCATATGGAACTATGATGTCACAGTTTTCAAAATGGCGGCTCCCACATCCTTTTTAGTACAACCTTCAAATGGTCATATCTTTTTTGTTTATCATCCGATTTTGATAATTCTTTAACCTTTTTGCAAGTTTTTCAGAACTCTCAATAAATGAGCATGTTTGGCTGTGTCGCTACATTCCCTTTAACGACAAGAAGGTGAACATTTGGAGCACAAGAATTAGAAAACAAATGGTCTTTATAAGGTTATTACTGTAATTTATAAGGTTATTACTGTAATTTATAAGGTTATTACTGTAATTTAGTAATCAAGAACATTGTTGGATTTTTTAATATTTTTTTTTGTATTTCAGTCTTGAAAGCGGTGTACAATAACAAAATATTTGAAGTTGCCTTATGATAATTTACCAGTTAAGATTTAAAGAAATGATGTTCATTTTGATTATAAGGCCCGCAAAACGGAATCTAGGACCGTACATATAATTGGAAGTCAAACTCGGATAAGAAAATGTATGTACTCTTACTAAAACATGATTTTCAGATTTAAATACACTTACATGTTTTGTCTCTAGTAGGTCTTTAGTTTGCGCTATTGACATGGCCACATCGTCAAGTCGTGCCTCAATCGACTTGTACACCGTTAGAAGATTCTGTTCTTGTACAATCATTGCACTGTATAACTGTCGAAAACCTTGTTCAACCTTTTCGTCTAATTGGTTAAATGTTTTCTCTTTCCTATTTTCATCTCTCTCTAGTGGAAGACATTCAATCTGCAATACGATTGCATACTCATACATATGCGTTAGTTGTTATTACCAACATTATTTGTATCCCTAATATCCTTAAGGTTAAAATAAATATTATCTGCTTCTTATTTTAGATACATTAGATACTGGGATTCAGATTTAATTGATAGCCAATATGAAAATAACTGATAAACATAATTATGACGATTCTCTTCATTATTGAACATGTAGGTATAAGTTCAGTGCAGTGCTGTACAAACGTTCATTACATATTGTGTTCTAGAAAAAAAAATTGATGGTTCATTCATGTCGTATAACGTCATTCCCGTTGTTTTGAAAATAATTACAAACTGCGAACAATACACATATTTACTGCATTCTGACTAGTTAGTCATTCTTAAAGGTGTCCTATTATTTCTCAATAACACGTCAAAATAGTAGTTGCCCAGTTCCAGTTGCGCAGGCCCGGACTTAAGTGGAATCCCAACATTTGATTTGAGCGGCGAAATGGGTCCGGTGTATGCTCGGACTTCCAAAACACTATATCTGGAATAAAAGTGGAACGGTTCCGGCTTCCGAGCTTCCACCTGGCTACGCGCCTGAGTTTCTTATCTCTGTTTCATTACTAGTCACGATAACGCAACGAAACGTTACATGACGTCACTTTTTTAAACCGTTAACGTCACAGAAGGAATGGATTTAAAAAGACATGGACTAAATCTAGCATAATCACCGCGTCTAACCCAGAACGCGTCATATACGGTATAACGTTGAAATTACGGTTTTCCTAACGTTCCATCACCGGTATTTCCTGTTGACGTCATTTGAGGATAGGCGACTGAGGTAAGAAATCCACGTTATTTTTATAGATATGTCCCGGTTTAAGGATAAGATATAGTGCGTACGAGCCGGAAAGGATTGAAGTTTTATTTTCTCGTATCATTTTAGCCGAAAATCCACTACTTTTTTCAATCATTCGTGAGAAAGGACGTTTTTAGTCGTTTTTGGATGGACAGATCACGTATAAAAACCGAAATTGTCATACATGTACAATCCCTGCGAACGATATTTTGCTGATCATACAATAAACACCTAAATAGAAGATCAGAAACAAATAAGTTGTTCAAGAAACGAATTTTAAGGGTGTTTTATGGCGAAATTGTCTAGTAACGTGAAACGGTACATCAAGTTTTTAACGTACACTAAAACGGAATAATTCATGAAAAATGCTGTATGTAAACTTCATAGATTGTAGGTCCGTTTACTGATCTTATTTTGTTTCTTGATATTAAATTACTAATCCTATCCATTATTTGTTGTGGTCAGTATTTTGCAGGGGGATAATGAATCATTTTCCGCTGTTTCATGTTGTAATACTGGGTTCCTGTGAAAAATGTACTTTCAGTACACAACACGCGTAATGCATGTCGACGTTGTTTTAAAACTTTTAAATTTTAAGTACTTACTGTAATTCAATTTTTTTATCGGATCCGGAGTTATGAGCTATGTTAGATTGCTGGTTAAAGTTTTATGAAAAGGGGCATAACTCGGCCAAAATGAAAGTAAGAGTTATTGGACATGTGTAACGACATTCAATTAAGACGAAGATGTGTGTGCAGCTTCATGAACACAGGTCATGTTATTTTCAAGCTATGGCCAGTTAGAGCTTGATTTGGTTGCAGGTTTAAGTTTTATGTAAAGGGGCATAACTCTGTTGAAATGAAAGTCAACGTTATTGGTTCTGGGTAGCAATATTCAGTGTGGTAAGTTGAATATGTGTCAAATTTCATGAACATAGGTCAAATACTTCTTAAGTTATTGCTAGTTCTGAGCTTGGTTAGGTTGCAGGTTAAAGTTTTATGAAAGGGTCATAATATACCCTGCCAGGTTAACATGAAATAATTATTTGATAACATTGATGTCAGCCTTATCAGTGTTTAGTTCATTATTATGCCGATTATTAGCAAAGATGTGTTTACCCAAACGTTGCCAGGCATTATAAAGGTCACTATAGATGATCATGGGGAAAACACATTTCAACAGTGTTATAGTTTGTAAAAACCCAAGCGCTTTCGGCTTACGCCTTCATCATGGGTACAGACACAAAAAGAACAAATACGAAACAAACAAACACTAAAATACAGGGCTGTTAACAAAAAGGCTGTTTAAACAAGTAGATTACAACGTAAGCCGAGGTGACTGAGAGGTGTTGTGGCTTATATTACCCCTCGTGGGCAGACAGTAAAATCTAGACTGCAACTTTCCTTATTTGTGTTCGTCGCTTCCAAGGGATATCAATTCCCGTGTATTGGTAACTATCCTTCGAGCACGCAAAAGTAGAAAAGGGTTTCTATGTAACCTTCCCCTCTAGTTGGGAAGCTCGAAATAACATAAACAATGTGTTGATGAGCAGTAAACACATAAGTTCATAAATTAAAATAAAAATGCAAATTGTGTATGTTCCTATTTCTAATAGAAGAATCATTTCCCGAACAAAACGTGTCAGAAAAAGTTTGTAGCATTACCGTGACTTTTTCATAAACGCGAGGCTTCGGTCGTGACGGCCTGCTTTCTGTTGATCCCATTATTAGTGTTTGACTCGATAACTTTCGTCTATGGACCGTGTATGTCGAAATGAAGACTTATCTGAAACAGAATTAAGCTTAAAGATGTTGTTGGTATTTCAAGCGATAAGCAATATATTATAAACAGGAACTTCAGAAGCAGAATACAGTTAACAATCTCCATATTCTCGAAACTTTGCTCAGCAAAACCCTCAGCTCAAGCTCAAAACACACATATTTCGTTCAGCCATATGTTTTTTAAATGAGTGTTTTACATTACGAAACAGGACAGGAGTAAGACCATTAAGTAAGATTTTCGAAATGTCATAGCTGAGCTTGAGCTTCAGAGTTCGACTCAAACGTTTCGAGAATGCGGGGCTTGGGGAATATGTACGTTGCAGGAACAAGGAACAGGTAAATGGATAATACCAAAGGTTAGATCGTGTATTGATCATCAATACAAGTGATACCCGATAATCTTTTCAATATCGTAAATTGTGTCGTATTTTTCTAGTTTTACATTTTGTAGGAATTATGTATTGTATCACCAAATTATCGAATTTGTAGAATGAATGAATTAGTGGTGTTTTATGGCATGCCGACACATAATTAGGTCATTTTATGACAAAAACCGATGCAGTGAAATGGTCAATTATTAAAGATTGGGCTAAAATATATAGGTAAAACTATTTACAAATATGGGATGATATGGTAATAAAACCAATTGTATTTATTAAGTCAAATAAATGCCCGTCAACGGGCGCTTGTAACACTAAATATATAGGTAAAACTATGTACAAATATGGGATGATATGGTAATAAAATCAATTATGTTTATTAAAGTAAACAAATGCCCGTCAACGGGCGCTTTTAAAAATGTAAATGCGAATATAAACACATTACAATCCGTTAAACAGTCTGATTTCTTTTAAGAAATATAAAACAAGACTGAACTCAATTATGTCAAATAACTCTTTCATACTATTAACTTGGTAGCATCTTTGTCGCATATGATCAAAGTCTACACAATCTAGGTTATAATAGCGTAAATGGGTCTCCATTGCCCTTCCATAGTAAAGTTATAATGTTGACACCCTGTTAAAAACTAAAAACCTGGTTAGAATTCTGGGAAACTTACTTTATCATGCAAATAAACATGTCTGCTAGTAAACATCAACAAAGAAATAGGTACCATATGGTTTATGTGGGTGTTTTGGATTTGCCGAGGTTTTTGGAATAGTTTGATCAGCTATATCATGAAGGGTTTTGGTAAAAAGAGCAATTGTTTCTTCGATACCCTCGACAACGGAAGGCTTTAATTGTTCCTCACAAAGAGATTGAAACGTATCACAATCAGGTTTGCGAAGTTTCCATAGTTGCGTTTTTTGGATCGCATATTGTTAAATCAATGGAAGAATGAGAGCCTGTAGCTGGATGTAAATAAGTATGTGATTTGTTATCATTAAAAAGGCACAAATTATTTTTTGGCTAAGAAATTCTCAAATGCATGTCTTGCCTTTATCTTTATATCCTTACAACCCCAGATGTAGTTGTGTGCATTAAACTTACCCAATAGTGTAAATGGTGTTGGCAATTGTGCAACTAGGTGATTTAGATCTTTAAGGTCTAGTGAAGAACTGGGCGGTAAATATAAGGATGATATTGTTATAACTCTGTGCATCGTAACACTGACCGCAACAGCTTGCAAACCAGTTTTCAACGCAACAGTTCAGTGAGAAATGTTTCGATTCACAAGAGCTTTATCACCTGTATCACAAATATAGTTATACAATGACTAGTTTTTAAAAGATATCTTATCACTAGTCTTCAAAAAGGTTTCTTGAAGACAAAATGCAACAGGGTTGAGTTTATTTAAAAGTAAGCTGATTTCATCATAATTGCGTTTTAAACCTCGGCAGTTCCATTGATTGACCTTATTTGATTTTGATGTCACTAAGGCAAAAGTACGGGTTTACGGCCTTTGGGGTTGACAGACCTTGGATACTTTGGAGACGTTGGGAGGCCCAGACGTGCTGGATCATCAACCTCCATCTCCAAGTCTCCAAATGTGTTGTGCAGTACAATAGGATATCAGATCCTTTTGACTGCTTCCCTAACCCGGGAGTTTTCTTTTTTCTTGCTGTCACGTCCGTGGCAGCAGTTCTGCTTGGTGACGAACTCTTGGTCGGATTTGACGAACCTTTGGAAGAGTTCGTCGGGTTTGGTGGATTCTTGGTTGCACCAGAGACCGTCGATTTCGAAATAAATGAAGTAGATGAAGTAGATGTAGGAGTTGTTGAGGATATAGTTGAAGGAGTTTTAGGCTTGGAAGCCACAAGAGGCTTGGGAGCTACAGGAGGCTTGTTTTAAAGGACCACAGTTTGTGAGGCTGAAGATGTTTTATAGGAATTCTGAACGGAAAGTGGAATAGTAGTAAACTTGTCGGAGTCTATTGGCCAGATCAACACGGTCTGTGCCGCATTTGACCTAGTAGCTGGTTTCTCAACCCAACTCGCATCGGCATATGATTTGTCAGATGGAGTGGGCGGAGTAAGGCTCTCAACATGTTTTATCTTCAGGAAAAGAAATGTTCTTCTAAATCTTAACATTCTGTATTTCCCTGTCGTGCTTCCACTTCGGACAATCCCTAGAGAAAGCGGCAGCCCCGTGGGTCCCTTTGCAGTTAACGCAAGAGGCGGGATTTTTGCAATTCGCGAACACGCTATGACCGTCCCGGCCGCAAAGAGCACATACAGGAGCAACTCGCTTGCATCTTTCTCTATGGTGACCAAAGAGTTGACAGTTAAAATATCGAAGAGGGTTTGGATAAAGGGGTCAACCGATAGAATGATATATCCAGTCTTGATGGTCTTTGGCAGATTTGGTGTGCTCAAGGTAAGCACAAAAGTATTGATAGGAGTGGGTTTGCCCCCAGCCCCTTCCCCCACTCGTACTGATGCGCGTTACCTCAGTTACACCTTGAGACTTAAGATTGTGAGTCATTTCTTTAAGAGTGCGGTGCTCCAGTTCACTGGACCGTACTACACCCTTTGAGAGAAATGTGAGGAATAACCTCAACACGGATGTTTACGAAAGTTTGAATTTGAAGTAGATTGTCAAAGTGTGACTTTTTGGCACACTCAACAAGAAGTGTTCCATTATTGAGTATTTTAACACTCCTTGGCTCACCGGCGATGCCAAGTAAAGCATTGGAGATGGCAAAAGGAGAGAGTCTAGTGATAGCTTTGTCATCCTCTAGAGAGATACTATTGAGAAAACGAGGCCAATTTAAATGACAAATGTCCTCATCAAATTCAGATTCGGACTCGTTTAGGAGTAGGAGTAGTTTTGTATGCGTGTTTTGGTGCCATAATGGGGAATTGATATTCATTCGCCACGCTTCTCACCCACCTCGGAGTCAACCAAAGGGAAATTTGCTGTGGATATCCGACAGACAAATGCCAAGAATACGTGAAGAGTATACTCATATACAACTAACGCATCAGACCCCGCATACCACCCAGCGGACATAACCCCTTAACTAAAAGGTCGAAGAGCCGCACTTATGTTCCGCCTAAAAGTGGCATGAGTATAGCCATACAGCGTTCAGAAATACATTATTAGCCCTAGCGCCACGGCCATAAAGGATCCTTTCTACATTATGTTTAAAGAGGACAAAATAAAAGGGAAGTAAGATATTGAACGAGAGGGATTGACAAATCCAAACTAAACAAGAAGCTAGGATCCCGTATAGCTGGCGTGACAAAACGATTGATCAGATCGGGCTAACCTGACCGCCCGTCTAGTCCGGACCAAAGTGGTGTGTTGTAACGCGGAGATAATTACCAGATCTCCACGTCACTCAATCATCAGGATTCCCTTCTCCAACGCCACGCCACCCACGGTCAACAGGTGGGTTACTTTTCGTGGTGGCGGGTGGGGGTGTGTCCTATCCCACTGCTAAGTAACGAGCTTTCGGTTGGTTCTTATCACCACACCACCGACTTGGGGAGATTTCGGCATGGTAAGATGGTATACAGTAGTATATATCACGATTTATATAAATAACAGTCTGTTCAGATAAATAGTTACAATAACATATGACATTATGTATTAGGTAATTATTTGTTATTGTATGTGTCGTATACATATAACAATTGATAAACTTGTATCCTTCTACATCCCACGTTGTTGAATGCCTAAGTTATTACAGAATTTCCACTCTTATGTTGTATCGTAACACATATTTCTCAAACAGTTTCGAATGCATTTTCCCCAAACTACGTATACACATGACAATGATGACCTCGTGTCCCTCTGCATCTACATTGTTGATTGCCTAATTTATTACAAATATATTTGTTTGACATAGAATTTTCCACTCTTATGTTGTATAATGGACTTCATGTGGCGTTCACTTCGAACGTTTCTATGGGTCGTTTTACACTTGTCATACAGTGCACACGTAATGATATGACGTGTCTCTGTGTCACAAAATGACATCATGTACATGTATAGTGTTTTCCCTGTACAGATCACGCGTCGTATTGTCATTGTTCAGTTTTTAAGTGTATTATTTCACTCTGATCATACAAATAACTAGCGGTTGGAGAAACATAATTTAGGCATATACTGAGTACATACATTATTCTAAATTTTATTTTATAATATAGCGCATTTCCTGATAATAATTTACTGAGTACTAAAGCATACGCCACTTAAGTAACTATGCTTTAAGAAAACTGCTGAAATAAGTTTACTATTAAAACACGTTATTTAATAGTTTAAAACTATAAGGCATATAACACATTATTAATTTAGTGTATATTCGTTCTTGCACTTTTTCATGTATTGTGGTATTGTGTATCATGTTTTGTGGTAAGTTTATCTTATTAGAAGTAACTGTACGCTTTTTTACATAATTATCTCTCAATGACGACAATATTTGCACATTTCGAAATATTAAATATCACGAATGATGAACGAAAACAAACGTATCATTTCGAAACTATTTAGATGGTAGATTATCAATACTATTTGCTTTGTTCATTGCTGTAATGGATATATCGCTTTTGTATTCCGGAAAAACGTGTTCAGTGATATCATTCGGTTAAGGTATCACCGAAAACATTAATTTGCATAATTGGTATATGTGACACATTATACAGATTTGAAAAAAGGGACTCTAGTTTTCCATTTAAACAGATTTCTTATCAGTCTCTAATTATCTAATATATGTAGTTAACACTTGCTTATTAATGCCACTCTGATTTTGCCAATATGCTTCCAGAAATTATCTGAAGATATCTTAAGATGACTATATATGACGCATATTTCGTTTTTGGCAAATTTCCTATAATTCAGTATAACCTTATTTAGACAATTTATGTTTAGTTATTACATTGTAACAACATTAAAATCGGATTTAATTAATTTTATTCAATCTCAATATATATGAGTCTATGTATATATATATATTAACTTTATTCAGCATTAAACATTCAGTACAACGTTTATAGCCTACACACAATACATATTCAATACAGTGAGAACATCAAAAACATGGCATACAAAATCTACATTAAAGTTTACAGAGAAGCGTTATAGCTTTTTTTATTTCTTAAATGGAGAAAAGGTTGAAATGTAGTAAAGAAATTTAAACTTGCATTTCATTTCGAAGTTTAAATGCATAATAAACATATTTTGATAAGCTTATAATTGTTCTGTTCGAGTTATTAGACATTAACGCATCAAATTTGTTTATCGTGGGCCATCTGCAAAAGTAAGGTTTAAAATATTTCTGTCTTAAGTGTCTATATATTGGACATACAAGCAAAAAATGGTATTCGTTTTCTACTATATTTTGGGTACAATGTATACATTTCCTATTTTCTCGCGGGATATTTAGATATCTACCATTTTCAATGGCTAAATTGTGAGAGGAGAGTCGAAATTTACCCAGTGCTATTCGGAATTTGTTATCATCTAATAGGTTCAAATATTTTTCCATATCAAAACTGTGTTTATAGCGGCAGTATGATTCTAACCTGTTAGAGTTATTGATATTTGAATACCAACTTTGATGATATGAGTCAATCAAGCGTTGTTTTATTAATTCAAATGGAATATCTGCTTCAAATTGATATAACCAAACATCAGAAAATCCAAGGTTGTCAAGGATATCTTTAATTTGGTATGCCCAATTTGACCCGTTATAATTATTATGATTATCAACATCGTTTTTCAACATTATATATATTTTTTTGGCCAATATATTTTCATTAAGATGTAATACTTTTAACCAATATCTGAGCATATTAAGTTTTTTCTTTATAATGAGTGGTACGCGACCTAATTCACCGTATAAACCTGTGAGATTGGTAGACTTCTTGACCCCTAAAATTCTTCTACAAAATTTCGTATAATTTCAATATCTTTAGCCTCATGCATTCCCCAAACTTCTGAGCTATAGTTTAATACAGAGGCAACTAGTGTGTCGAAAAGTCTACATTTTTCTGATATTGGTAAGTTTATTTGACTAAATATGGAAAATAAATTATGCAATGCGAATGAAGCATGTTGTGCCAACCTCTTTTGCGTTCTTAACCAATTTCCATTTTTGAAGAAAAAAATGCCCAGATACTTGAACGAGGTGACAACTTCTATTATGCTATCATGAAGGTAGAAATTATATTGTGAATGACGACCTCTTTCGAATATCATTATTTTAGTTTTTTCTGTATTTATCTTTAGGCCCCAGGTCCTACAATATACTTGAACGTCATTTAGTAACGACTGTAAAGAAGCGGGGGACGAAGCAAATACAACCGCATCATCGGCATATAACAGCATAAATAAGCTCAGATTGTCAGTACAAAATATGTCATCAAGGTCTGAATTTACATTTTCTGAGATTTCATTAATGATCATCATAAATAGGATGGGCGAACTTGGGTCCCCTTGCTTTAGGCCGACATATGAACTTATGGGTTCTGATAATGTTGATTTATATCTAATGCGCGATTTGACAACAGTATACATTGATTTAAGTGCTCTAACAATTTTTGAGCTTACATTTTCTAAAATCAATTTATGCCATAACATTGATCTTTCTATTTTATCAAAGGCCCGTTCAAAATCTAGAAATGCACAATACAGTTTCTTTCCAGAATGTAACACTTTTGAAATAATAGAATGAAATATAAAAATACAGTCTACCGTTGATTTCCCTGTATATATGAAGTCCAGCTATCGAATCGTTTTATTACCCAGTTTTATCGTTAATCTATCGTTTCAAACCAGTTTGTCGTTCGTTTGTCGTTTAGAAACGCAAAACGATCATTAAAACGGATTTTCAAACGCTTGAAGTGCGCATGCTCAGAGTTTGAAAAACGCGTTTTTGAGGTTTTATCCGTTTCTTTGATTTTGACCAATCAGAAACAGATAGCATAATTAGATAAGTCTCATCTACGATCGATTATTTTAAGAGTGTCTGATTGATACTGCAAATAAAACAAACATTTATATTAATTACAAACAATAGTTGAGGCATTAATATATGTTAATTACTATGTGCAAACCCCATGCATTCACCCACGATTTTATATATATGCCACCGTCGAGTTAATATATGCTTAACTAAATACATTGTTTAATTAGCCGAGATGTTCGATATGCAACAACTGTTTTACTGCTATCAGCACCCGACATCGACAATCACTAATTGTTTAATCCATAGCTCGCGTAATGTGTACAAGCACTCTGCGATTTAATTACTCGACATCAGTAATTCGATATTTTCACAATATACACACTGGACGTATGAAAATTAAATATTTCAAATTATTTAGTGTTGTAAAAGTAGCTTACTTAATAAATGAAAACAGCATTAGCCGTAATGGGAATAAGGGAAAACCCGAAAAAGGAAAAAAGAACGTAACTTGGAATACGAGATTTAAATAGACAACACATTAAAACTCTTTTTAGAGTGGATTATACGAATACAATTTAATTAGTATTACTATTTAAATTGCAAAATGTCCATTGTTAATAATAAAAAATAGGACTGACACAGAGGAAGGTGCGTATAATTGATTTGAAAAGCACTGCAATATATATATTTCTATATAATGTGAGAGAGATAGTACTGAAGACGTCCATTTACAAAGTGGCCTCGGTGGCTCAGTGGATAATTCATTGTGGTGTGGAGCTAACACCTCAGTCCCGCGTCTGTTCGATACATACCATAGTCATGTCTGATGGGTAGCTCCCTCTGAGGTCGCTGTCCCAATATAACCAAATGTATTGTTTTAACCCTTTTATATTTTTACATCAATGTCTGATCCGTGTGAAATTAAAAAAGAAGATATTATTGCATGAATAGGGAATGCAGTAATGATTTTAAAGGGACGCAGAGCAATCTTGAATAATTTCATTAAAATAAGCACCTCAGATTTAGCATTCAAATATGATATTCGCTTCAAAGCTGCTTGCATATATATTTAAATTAAAGGTTATACCATGTTGGAGTTTTCAATATATTTTCGTTAAACTACCACGAGATAAATACACTATTGGTGCAATAATGTCAAATGTAGTAATATGCAAAAACAATCTTCGTTGAACTATTAAAGAGAGTATTACAAATTGTTCGCAAATAAGCAAGTGACGAAGAAACACTAACGGGACGCCGCGAGTTTTACAGAAATCGAGATAGGATGTGTCTCTTTAATATGAATCAAGCTGATTCAAATATACATTAAACTAAATTGCGTGTATGAAACTTATTTAAATAGCGCCAATACGTTTAAATATATAGTGTGTTACTTTTTATAATAACCGGATACATTGCTATTATATCATATACAGGGAAACATATTTTCATAGTTGATTATTGAATACAATTATGCTTTGTTATGATTGCAAAATAAAACTGGTTGAAAATAAAGCGTGAATAACTGGTTAAAGGATATCTGACTTTTCAAAGGGGTCTAGGTGTGCGACTGAAAATTGACAAATACTTACATTTTCTATTATGAAGAGCCTTAATGTAATAAATGAGCCTAAAAATTATCCCTTTTTTGCAAGGAGATTGATTCTGCACAGTAATACGTGCTATCCTAGGTTACGCACCAGGGTTAATTTCAGCATTTTGCGTCCTATTCCGTCCTAGCTATATGGTGTATTCAAAGTTTAAACCTTAACAATACGGTTCGAACATTATATTTTCAGGGCTTCATTAATAAAAGCCTGAGCTGTTTTTTTACATAAAAAGTGTGATTTTAAAGCGCGCATACATTCGTCATTGCAACTTTCAAGCAAGGCTCTATATTTCAATTTTCATCCCAGTTTCAACTAAAAAGGTAAGAAATGAATTGAATTGGGGTTTTAAGGCGCACCAACACATGAAAAGGTTATTTGGCGCCTAACAGGCATGAACATGCCAGGCTCATCTTCCATGTACATCGAGATAAAATATGGAAAATGGGCCTAGAACCTTCTCACCCTGAACTGCAGAGTTGCTGCAAATTCTATCGTAGAAACTCCATTTACGCTGGAACCACGTTATTGTTTTTCTGCCACTGCTCTTTTGATGCGAGCGAGATAGCACCTGAAACAATGCAGGGATCATGATGAAGATGAACAAAAAATGACAAAAAAAAACATGAATCCAGGGGGATTCTACCCCTCTGCCTACCCCTCCAAATGGATCTGCAGCGGCCCTATTCTTTTCCCCGTGACCAAACGGGGGCCCCGGGAACCACACGGGGCTAAAAGAACGCGCACTTTATTCGAATTAATAATGTGTAAAAAAATCCTGATGTACCCACTTTAAATGCATTAATACGCCGATATATTCCTTTATAGTACATAATACATTAATTTAAAACACACGTACAACAAGAAATATTCACAAAAGCACGAATTTAATTGATCTTATAAAAGAAAGAAACTGACGGAAGGCCGCGAATTCGCGAATTTAAATAAAAAAAATGAAGAGTGCCGTGTTTCCAACCTGAAATATAATATTTCGAAATGTGCAAATATTGTCGTCATTGAGAGATAATTATATAAAAAAATCATACAGTTACTGCTAATAAGATAAACTTACCCCAATACATGAAAAAGTAAAATATACACTAAATTAATAATGTGTTATATGCCTTATGGCCCAGTCACACCAACCACGAATGTCTCCCCGAACCCACTACGGTTGTCCCCCCACCCCCCCGGTTTGAGTACGATTGAGTACGGTAACAGTAAGGAGCAGCAAGGTTGGCACAGGAACCACCGCGGTTGACTTGTGTAAATGACTGGAACCACTACGGTTACACTACGGTTCGAGTACGGACTACTACGGACAACTACGAACTAGTACGGACTAGTATGGAGTGTCACGAGCGTGTCACGGGTCCCCACGGGGTCCGCAATCGCGCAATAACAAGGCCTGCATTTCAACAATTCGGCCTTATCTGCGATGAAACCGTACTAGATCGTAATAGGCCGTTCAAGTTCGTGTGCAGATCGTAATAAATCATGCTCCAACCGTGAGATAACCTTACTGAAACCCTAGTGTCCTCGTAGTAGGTCAGTAGGTCGTGGTAGGTCGTAGTAAGCCGTGGTCATTCCCGGAATGTTCTACGAATCACTACGAATCACTACTAATCGCTGCGAACCCACTAAGGATGCTCTACGGATGGAAAAATCGTGGTGCTGACCCCGAGAGTTTTGGACTACTACGAATAACCACGAATAATCCAGGATACACTACGGATTCACTACGAATCCATCTGTAGTGGATTCGTAAAGGCATTCGTGGTAGGTGTGACTGGGGCATTATAGTTTTAAACTATTAAATAAAATAGGCTGTATGCGCTCAGTGAAAGTGACTGCGTTGAAATGCACACAACTAAACTGTTAAAACGTCATAATTTCAATCAAAAGGATATAGCCATATGCTGGCTTCACAACAGTAATTATTTTCTAAAAGATGTTGCCTCAAGTTAATGTATGTCAAGTTGAAGTGTGTGTGCGTGCGTACGTGCGTTTGTTGTTCTAAGGATTATAGTCTATCTGCCAGTGTACCAAGAGGAGAATCCTTCAATGGCACGGCATTATGTCCAAACGAGTTGCAATACTTCTTCAAGCCGTGTACATGACAGGCTCATTGCTATGGCAATATCAATTAATGGAAAAGACAATTCAAAATACATATGCTACCTCATTTAAATCATGGTATTACTTAAAATGAATATATAGCAACGCATAATATATAAGATTGAATTAAAAAGACACACGCTTACTCGCTTTCTCATAAAGTTCGATACCCAGGATACACATTTAGTACACACGGTTATATTTAAAAATGAATTCTCAGAAAACTATGTCTTTTATACAAGTACTACTACAATAACATGGTTTTCTATAATACTTCGTGCGAATCAATGGTGTACATTCAAAAAATCAAACATCTCACTTTTAACGGCTTTCCTCGTGTTTGCACCATGTTTATACCCGAGAGTAATACATGTTGTTAATAATACATACCCGATTG
This sequence comes from Cyrtodaria siliqua, assembly GCA_037043455.1. Classification (NCBI taxonomy): domain Eukaryota; kingdom Metazoa; phylum Mollusca; class Bivalvia; order Adapedonta; family Hiatellidae; genus Cyrtodaria; species Cyrtodaria siliqua. The sequence continues at coordinate 34,781 of JAWPHD010010091.1, read as the reverse complement.
GTCCGTAAATTTATTTTGCCATGAAAACATGTCTCCTTTGTGATTTTATTGGAAGGATTTATTAAATATGAGATTTGTAAACATCGTTAAAACATACATTTACTTAACAGTAGCAATTGTTTCAATTAATTAGGTCTTTATAATGTAATACCTCATCAAAAGTCCCAGTCTTTATAACTGTTGCTGTTCTTAAACCTTACTCTGAAGTGATTTTATAAAAGGGTTACAAGTAACTATAGTCATAAACAAGAAGCCCAATGGCCACGCCTATAAGTGCTCACATGTATGTTAAACAATAACAACAGGGTCGCCATTTTATCAAATGATGTAGTGAACGATAAGCTTATGACATATACAAACTATTAGAACTTTAGCACTTACTGTTTCATAGAAAACGATATTTTATTAAAGAAACCTGATTTTTAATAACTCTAATAACAGGAAACAGCAACCATGTCTGCACTGCTATCATGGATTACTGGTACCAGTAAGAATTTGCATATGATCTAGAAGTGAAAATGTTGTAACAATACTAATTTTAACACAAGTGTCAAATATAAGTACCACTTCTAATGTCAATGCTAGTGGCAATGCTACTAAAATAAATACACTGACACTAAGGCTGATGACAGCATTGTCACTAACATTAGCATCATCGTTGTTACTAACATGACACCAGCTTGACTACGCGCATTGACACAAGCATTGGTACTAGTATTGTCATTATTATTGACACTAGCCTAACAAATAGCATTGCCAATAGCTTAACCTCTAGCATTGCGACTAACTTAACAACTCAGATTCAAACTAGCTTAACCACTAGCATTGACACTTGATTAACAACTAGCATTGGTACTAATAATTTCAGTACCATTGACACTAGCATTGGAACTAGTAGTGTCAGTAGCATTGACACTAGCTTACCCACTAGTATCGGCACTAGATTAACTAGTAGCATTGGTACTAATAAAGTCAGTACCAATGACACTAGCTTAGCTACATGCATTGCCACTAGCTTAGCCATTAGCATTGACTCTAGCAATGGAACTAGTAGTGTCAGCAGCATTGACACTAGCTTACCCACTAGTATCGGCACTAGATTAACTAGTAGCATTGGTACTAATAAAGTCAGTACCATTGACACTAGCTTAGCTACATGCATTGCCACTAGCTTAGCCATTAGCATTGACACTATCATTGGAACTAGTAGTGTCAGTAGCATTGACACTAGCCTGGCCACTAGCATTGACACTATCATTGGAACTAGTAGTGTCAGTAGCATTGACACTAGCCTGGCCACTAGCATTGACACTATCATTGGAAATAGTAGTGTCAGTAGCATTGACACTAGCTTAGCCACTCGCATTGATACTAGCACTGGAACTAGTAGTGTCAGTAGCATTGACACTAGTTTAGCAACTCGCATTGCCACTAGCATTGGAACTAGTAGTATCACTAGCATTGACACTGTCTTAGCCGCCACTAGCATTGATACTATAATTGGAACTAGTAGTGTCAGTAGCATTATCATTAGCTTAGCCACTCGCATTGACACTAGCATTGAAACTAGTAGTATCAGTAGCATTGACACTAGCTTAGCCACTCGCATTGAGACTAGCATTGGAACTAGTAGAGTCAGTAGCATCGACAATAACTTAGCCACTCGCATTGATACTAGCACTGAAACTAGTAGTGTCAGTAGCATTGACACTAGTTTAGCTACTCGCATTGCAACTAACATTGGAACTAGTAGTATCACTAGCATTGACACTGTCTTAGCCGCCACTAGCACTGATACTAGAATTGGAACTAGTAGTGTCAGTAGCATTGACACTAGCTTATCCACTAGCATTGGCACTAGTAGTGTCAGTAGCATTGGAACTAGTAGTGTCAGTAGCACTGACACTAGCTTATCCATTAGCATTGGAACTAGTAGTGTCAGTAGCATTGGAACTAGTGGTGTCAGTAGCATTGACACTAGCTTAGCCACTCGCAATGACACTAGCATTGGAACTAGAAGTGTCAGTAGCTTAGCCACTAGCAGTGACACTGTCTTAGCCACTAGCATTGACACTATCATTGTAACTAATAGTGTCAGTAGATTTGACACTAGCTTAGCCACTCGCATTGATACTAGCTTGACCACTTGCATTGACATTAGCTTAGTCAATCGCATTGACACTAGCTTAAGCACTCGCATTTACACTAGCTTAGCCACTCGCATTGACACTAGCTTGACCACTTGCATTGACATTAGCTTAGTCACTCGCATTAACACTAGCTTAGCCACTCGCATTGATACTAGTTTAGCCACTCGCATTGACATTAGCTTAACCACTCGCATTAACACTAGCTTAACCACTCGCATTGGCACTAGTTTAGTCACTCGAATTGACACACGCTTAACCACTGACATTAACACTAGTTTAACCACTTGCATTGACACTAGCTTAGCCTCTCGCATTAACACTAGCTTAGTCACTGGCATTGACAATAGCTTAACCACTAGCATTGGTACTAGTATTTGCAATAGCTTTCACACTAGCTTAACCACTCGCATTAACAATAGCTTAGCCACTCGCATTGACACTATTATAACCTCTCGCATTGACACTAGCATTGGTATAAGTATTGTCATTAGCATTGACACTAGTTTAACCACTCGCTTTGACGCTAGCTTAGTCACTTGCATTGCCACTAGCTTAACCATTAACAGTGGTACTAGTATGTCAGTAGCATTCACACTAGCTTATCCATTAGCAGTGGCACTAGCCTAGCCAATAGCACTAGCCACTCACATTAAAACTAGCATTGGTACGAGTAGTGTTAGAAGCATTCAACTACTAGCTTAGCCACTGACATTGAAATTAGCTTAGCCACTCGCATTGACAGTAGTTTAACCACTAGCGTTAACCCTAGCACTGGAACTCGTATTGTCAGTAGAATTGACACTAACTTAGCCACTCGCATTGACAATAGCATTTCCACTCACATTGACACTAGCTTAACCACTCTGGCATTGGTACATGTACTAGTATTGTCAGTAGCATTGACACTAGCTTAGCCACTCTCATTGACACTAGCCTAACCACTGACATTGACACTAGCTTAACCACTTGCATTGTCACTAGTATTGTCAGTAGCATTGGCAATAGCTTAACCACTCACGTTGACACTAGTTTAACAAATAGCATTTACACTAGTATTGACGCTAGCTTAACCACTGTTATTGACACTAGCACTGAAACTAGCTTAACCACTAGCATTGACACTAGCTTAGCCACTCTCATTGACACTAGCATTGACATTAGCTTAATCACTAACATTGGAACTAGTATTGACAGTATCATTGACACTCGCTTAACCACTCTCATTGACACTAGCCTAACCACTGACATTGACACTAGCTTAACCACTTGCATTGAAACTAGCTTAAACACTTGCATTGACACTAGCTTAGCCACGTGCATTGACACTAGCTTAACCACACGTATTGACACTAGCTTAGCTACTTGCACTGACACTAGCTTAACCACTTGCATTGACAATATCCTAGCCACTTGCATTGACACTAGCTTAGCCACTTGCATTGACACTAGCTTAGCCACTTGTATTGACAATATCCTAGCCACTTGCATTGACACTAGCTTAACCACTTGCATTGACACTACCCTAGTCACTTGCATTGACACTATCTTAGCCACTTGCATTGACACTAGCTTAGCCATTTGCATTGACACTAGCTTAGCCACTTACATTGACACTAGCCTAGTCACTTGCATTGACTCTATCTTAGCCACTTACATTGACACTAGCTTAGCCACTTGCATTGACAATATCCTAGCCACTTGCATTGACTCTATATTAGCCACTTGCACTGGCACTAGCTTAGCCACTTGCATTGACACTACCATTGGAAGTAGCATTGCTAATACCACATTATATTGAGGAGTGTTTTGTTTAAAAAAAAAGTGTATTGATTGTGCAAAATTTCTCAACATACATATCATTATATGTTTGATAATCTTCTTAATGCTGAACATGACATTTTTAAAACACCTACCTGGACTGTTCCTTCCACAAAAAAAACAACAAAAGAGGTAAACCTCGCTCAAATTGTCAAACACATGTTGCATACGCCACTTAAGTCAGTGAAATGAAAATTACTATATTTTTTTAACAATATATATATTGTATAGTTAAGTATTGATTTCATTTTTGACGACGATCGGTTCTTATCTTAATTAAGGTCGTCTTAACAAATAACCACAAAGACAAAGAGATCGAATTATTGCAGTAATATAACATTTACGAAACATTAACACAATTTTAATCTTGCGTTAGAGGTCATCACAGTCATTTACTTTTTTATATGAAAACAATCGCTAATTAAAGTTATTTCTGCATAAACAATGACAAAGTGATGAACTGATTATTTTCCATTGTATTTGTTCAAGCTATGTAAGAAAACTAACAATATGACAAGCCAGTTTAATAGTTTAAGTCATTGTGAATTATTATATAGTAACTATCTACAAATTTAACAAATATAAATATTTATATATCCACTTTGAAAAAGCACACATATTTTAAATAAAATCTATTTAAAAGTTAATTAATGACAATGATAAGTAATGCTAATATCAGAATAATGTAAGTGTACAACCATGTAGAAACACACAATTTATGATAGAGTGAAACAAATGTTGGATAATCTTGCTCACTGGCTCAGTTAATAATTATTACCAGGTATTATGCAATTCCATTTGATCTGATGCAGGAGGATGTACCCCACCCCATCCTCCCCCACCCCCCACCCACGAGTACTAAATACTTCTTATTTTAGAGACCGAGTACTGAATACTATTTAGCTCCGGACAAAAATTCTATGTATAAAATTACAAAGGGCAATAACTCTAATTTGAATGATGACACCCCCACCCAACCCTACCCCACCCTCCCTCCCCCACGAATACTGTATACTTCTTATTTTAGAGACCGAGTACTGTATACTATTTAGCTCCGGACAAAAATGCTATGTATAAAATTACAAAGGGCAATAACTCTAATTTGAATGATGACACCCCCCACCCCCACCCCACACCACCCTCCCTCCCCCACGAGTACTGAATACTTCTTATTTTAGAGAACGAGTACTGAATACTATTTAGCTCCGGACAAAAATTCTATGTATACAATTACAAAGGGCAATAACTCTAATTTGAATGATGACCTAAAACACCCAAGAGCCGGGATCTGCTAGATGAATGAAGGCCCGATTAGCAAAATTAGACCTTTATTTACATTTTATGATTTTTTTGTACATATTTGGTTTTAAAAGTACTAAATACTAAATAGTGTGTTGTGCGAGTACTGCGTACCAGGCTCGTGCGTACTGAATACCGCATAAAACGCCCTGAATACTGCGTACCAAAAGGGGTGTTTCAGCCTCATGCAGTAGCCTGTAGAGGTTATTCTATTAGAAACACATGCGTTCATGAAATTGTTGTATGTTTGTATACATATAGCCAGTATAGCCAGTATCATGTAGCTATATAGACAATGGTGTGTTATGTTTTATTTTTCAATGAAATTGTTATAATTTAAAACATAGATCTACATAGACTATTTCCATGGATGTACATAAAAAATAACGCTTTTAATATAATTATCGCTACAAATTAGTTTTATAAAGGGCTAAAGTCAGTAGAGCACCAACGAAAAACACCGAGTTTACCCCCAACTAGAATGTGGAGGACTTTTATGTTATTGATCACTGATTGGTTAAATTATTTTAATGATGTCATGTGAAAGTTATGAATATACATATCGTTGCTAATTTTGTTTTTTTGGGAAAAGTATTTAAGCTAGCTGGCTAATTCAAATACGAGCTGAAGGATAATTCTTTATTCTATACAGTGATGTCTGTTTTAGCTTTACTAAAAACGAACTTAAGACAGTGACGTGACTCAGCCAATTTAAAAAATATATATTTACATATTGTTGCTGATTTGTTTGTTTTGGGAAAAGTATTTAAGCTAGCTGGTTAATTCAAATACGAGCTGAAAGATAATTCTTTGTTCTATACAGTGAGTCTGTTTAAGCTTTACTAAAAACGAACTAAATAAGAACAATTACGTTCGTTTGACCGTATGTGAAACTGCTACAGTGACGTGACTCGACAAATTAAATATATATATATACATATCGTTGCTGTATTATTTCTTTTGGGAAAAGTATTTAAACTGGCTAATTCAAGTACAAGCTGAGAGATTATTCTTCATTCTATAAAGTGGCTTCTGTTTTAACTTTAATAAACGAAATAAATAATACGACCGTAGGTGAAACTGCGACAATGATCATGTGACTCTGCACATGCATAATGATACATGTAAGTACATAAGTTAGCTGGCTCGTTAGCTGGCTCGACTTGATTTTGGCTTCAGTTGTCTTGTTGGATAAACTACGATGGATTTTGTGATCTATTGTTCCGTATTGCACATCTGGCGCCTTCTTATTAACACCGTTCGATACCAGTGCGGTCGACGTGACTGTGTCGGTATTTTGTATTTTCATACAATTCAGTTTTGTCACCATGTGTGCCAATAAACAGGATGTAATAATCGGTGGAATGCTTTCCGTTTGTTTTTTCCTTCCACCCTTAAGTCAGAGGTGTCATACCGAATATACAAGGCGAAACGCGCGATATTTCGGCATATTGTCCCCTTAGAAGGGCGGTAACAGATATAATTCAAAGGGTTGTTTTGTGTTCCAAATAACAGGATGTTGGTGATCGATATAATATTTCTGTTTTATTGCACGCAAAAGTACCCCAAAAGTCAACCAACTTAAACAGCAAACAAAATTTGAGACGAAAACAAAGGCTATACAGAAATCCAAGGCCGTCATTCAAATCTACACAATAATGGCAATAAAAAGGAATGATTATTTTGAATATCGAAACATAAATAAAACAGGAGTTTCATTTAGAATGTGTATACATTTTAATGAAAAATAACGGCGATTTTATTTATGATTTTTCAACCAATTTCAACCAAATTCAACTGCGTAATTTGAGACAAAAACGAAAGCTATACAGAAGTCCAAGGCCGGCATTCAAATCTACACAATATAATGGCAATACAAAGGAATCTTTTTTTTAAATATCGAACCATAAATAAAACAGGAGTTTCACTTAGAATGTGTATACATTTTTACGAAAAAAAAAGGCGGTTTTATTTATGAATTTTCAACCAATTTCAACCAAATTCAACTGCGTAATTTGAGAACAAAACAAAGGCTTCACAGAAATCCAAGACCGTCATTCAAATCTACACAATAATGGCAATACAAAGAAATAATTATTTTGAATATCGAACCATAAATAAAACTGGAGTTTCACTTAGAATGTGTATATATTTTTATGAAAAATAAAGGCGATTTTATTTATGAATTTTCAACCAATTTCAACTAAATGGATTTGGATAGTTTAGTTTGAGTGAATATTCTGAAGAGGATGTTCCACACCTGTTGTATAGAGTTTAATAACCAGTGTTTTTGGGATACGGGAAATATCTCCCGAGGTATTTTCAGTATCTCAAAAACACTGGTTATTAGCGAGCTCAGCTCGCGTCGCGAAGCGACGCGCGCGCAAGCGAGCTCTACGGTAACGCGAGTAGTAAATACTATAGGGAAAAAAACAGTGGTAAAAAAGTCAAAACACAGTTAACTCCCTTGTTAAGGGGAGGTCATGGCTATATTCGTTCCAAACGCAGTTAACTCCCATCTCTGTTTGGTATCCGGCCCAACTCTATTCGCGTTGGATCTAGTAAGAGAGGGAGGTAGTGATCAGAGTAACGTGGCGCTACGAACAGATGAAATATACATGGGGAATTAATGGAACAGCTGTATTTTATCATAGATTCTAACACAACCTCTGCAATCTTTCATATACACAAAGAAGGGAGACAGCTGTATGTTATTCTACGATAAAATACAGCTGTTCCATTAATTCCCCGCGTATATTTCATCCGTTGGAAGCGCCACGTTACATGACGTCACTTTGAAATATACGTCACGAAGACAAACCGAACAGTAATTTTAATGAAATGTTAATTACAACAAAATTGCCATTCTCCCAAACTCTGCACACCCCCGAAATAAACCCATCATATGCACATGTACATATAACATTAATAAGAATCTTGAACGAGGTGAGAATGTTTGACGTCATATAGCTTGCTTGACGTCATACAGCGCAAGCTATATGACGTAAGCAATGACTTAATTGTTTGTCACTTGAAAACTAGTGCATTGAAACGCAGAACTTTGCATACGGGGGCGCCCAATGGAACAGCCTGTAACATAGCAGCCTGATTACCTTGACCTCCGAAATAATATATAGTGCCCCAACAATAGCGTAAATAATGGGGTAATTGTTGTGTTAGAATCGAAATAATAAATATGGACCTGTATTTCATTTGCCTGACTCCAGTACATGCTTATTAACTTCCATCTGCCAGGAAATATTTTCCTTTTTGCAGTGTTAAACAGTAGCTTCTTGAACATATATTTTTTAATGGGGTATCAACACATTATCTAAGGTTATTTAGAGCCACCACAGACAGAGGAGAAGGATATATCTAGGAATCATATAACCTTCAATACACAGACTGCTCACTTTATGTCCGGTGTCTAAAACTTTCTCGTCTCTCACAGCTACAGGTTTGTAACCCACTGTAAGCTTGACTTGTCAAGTGAGAAAGTGTCAGTAATCATGGACGGCTGGAGGTATTCAGTATTTGTTCTACCCAAGAAAAAAATAGATCTGCTTCTACCACAAAAAAAAATAGACCGTCATTTATAGCCTAACATGTGCTAAATATGACGTAAATGTAATACCGGTCTGCGAAATTAGCTGTTGTCCGGGACAACTAATTTACGAACAGGACAATCACGTGTTCCCACTTTGGTTGTCCAATCGGAAAACCAAATTTCTGAAAGCGCAAAGCTATTTGTCAATCAAAATAAATATAAAAGTCAAACAGGAAGCACGATTTCGGCTTTTTCATTGATGTTGAGAAAATTACTGTGACACCCCTATAAACGCAACGAGGAATTGATCAATTAATTGTATCCCTCTATAGACCTCGTTTTTGATCGGATTTTGCGTCACTCAGGAATCCACATTTACCGAGTACGAAAATTGGCGAAGAGTTCCGATCGATCGAGCAACAGAAAATTACAATTATACATGAACGGTTCGTGAATTATTCCATCCAATGAGAATAAAATAAACATCATCAATATGTGCATGCGTCGGTAAAAACGTGTTTCCGTTTGTCACAAAATGTCAATATTGCGGTACGTTACGAAGCCAAAAGAGACAGAAATTCTGTTTCTTCTTGGCAAGTGGGTCGAGAGTGGCTTAAATGTACCGAAGATGGTAAAATGCAGTGCCTTTGTGGCACAGACAGAATCCGGATTAGACACTGATGGTTCCTTTGTAAAGGGGTGTTCTAGCATGCGGATAGACACTATAAAAACACATAAACAGTCAAAAATCGATGATGACTGTGACTTTTCAGATAAAGACATAGGCAATCTTCTCTCTTTGTACACAAAAGAATGAATAATGAATAAATATTGTGAAGACATCATGTTTTGCTTTGTTGCTGAATCGGTTATACAACTGTGTTTTGAAAATACGTGGGTTTTTAGCTCTACTGATCGGAGATCAGCAGATGCTTATGCCGTGGTGCGGTGTCCGTCTGTAAACTTTTTTTGTAGCGACTACTTCTCTGAAACCACTGAATCGATTTTCATGAAACTTTACAGAAATGTTGCCCATGAAGTCTAGTTGATCCTAGCAAAATTTCATGTTGGTGTGAAGACATCCAAATAAGATTTTTAAAAAACAAGTTTGTAGCGACTACTTTTTGAAAACTCTTAAGTGATATTGATATGGGACTTTTTCTAAAATGATCAGAATCGGTTATAAAACTGTGCCGTGGTGCGGTGTCCGTCTGTCTGTCCGTAAACTTTTTTTTGTAGCGACTACTCCTCTGAAACTACTGAATGGATTTTCATGAAACTTTACATAAATGTTGCCCATGAAGTCTAGTTGATCCTAGCAAAAATTCATGTTGATGTGAAGAAATCCAAGATGGCCACCAAATCTAAAAATAGAATTTTAAAAAACAAGTTTGTAGCGAATACTTCTTGAAAACTCTAAGTGATATTGATATGGGACTTTTTCTAAAATGATCAGCATGACATGATGTTGGTCCTTGTCGGAAATCATTTTGATTCGACGTTAAACATGGCTGCCATTAGTAAAAACTTGTAGCGACTTTTCGTCTGAAAACTACTCGACGGGTTTTCATGAAACTTCACACGAATGTTAATTGCTATTGATTTTCAATTGATTCTAGCAAAACTTCAGGTCGGTCGGAAATTCAAGATGGCCGCCACAGCTAGCTAAAAATAGATTTTCAAAAAACAAGTTTGTAGCGACTACTTCTTGAAAACAATAAGTGATATTGACCTTTTTCTAAAATGATCAGCATGACATGATGTTGATGTTGGTCCTCGTCGAAAATCGTTTTGGTTCGATGTTAAACATGGCTGTCAGTGGCCATCTTTGTTTACATAGAGTTATCTAGTAAAAACTTGTAGCGACTACTCCTCTGTAACTACTTGACGGATTTCATGAAACTTAACAGGAATGTTGCTCTTGATGCCTAGCACAATTTCATGTCGGCCGGAAATTCAAGATGGCCGCCATGGCTAAAAATAGATTTTCAAAATACAAGTTTGTAGCGACTACTTCTTGAAAACTATAAGTGATATTGATATGGGACTTTTTCTAAAATGATCAGTATGACATGATGTTGATTCTTGTCAAAATTTATTTTGATTTGGCCGCCAGTGGCAATCTTTGTTTACATAGAGTTATATAATGAAAACTTGTAGCGACTACTCCTCTGAAACTACTTGATGGGTTTTCATGAAACTTCACGGGAATGCTGATCTAGCTATCAAAAACCTATCAGTAGAGCTTCAAGATCATTGACCTCTTGTTTGTTGTTGTTTTTAATATCTCTTTTATATTTTTCAGTGCCATATCTGCCTTAAGCAGCACCCTTAGATGATGTCCTGAATGTTCAAGAATGTCCAAGAAAAGAATATATGCGTCAGTCTTCCATTGTTTGTGGTTGTTTATGTCTGCGTTTTGCTTTAATAGTAGAACTCAGCATTAATAACCTGCAACGGATGGCTTGAACTTGCAACCAAACTAAAAAGGACTGGATGTTCATGTACCATTAATGAGGCGCAGTTATCTGTGGTTGATGGATACAAAAGTGGGAATAAGTGATGTACCAAACAATCAATTGTGGCCAATGATCAGTTATATAGTAATTGATATTAAGTTATGACATACCACAATAGATCATTGCAAAAAATAGAATTCTATTATCGCTGAAAACAAAAAGAAAACATACAAGCTACTTAGTCAAGAATCAGTGAATTACAACCATCTCAAAATAGTACAACATAAACTCCTTTTTTATAAACAAGGAAAGTTAAATTTGTTCGCAAACAATGCAGAGACGGGGAAGCGAATCCAAGCTGCATTCGTCTAGTGACATTGGTGAGAAGTGAGTGAGTTCAAGTACGTTACCCAGACATATTTTGTAGCGCATCTTGTAAGTGTCGATTCTTATAGACGACAGGAAGTATACAGTATGTGTCTTACATCTTTTTACCAGGAATAAGTGAGGTGTCTGCTTCCACCACTAAAAAATGTTGACCGTCATACATAGCCTAAAGGACTCACACCACTATTATCTCCCTTGAATACTCCTGCCCTACAGATGAAGGAGGTAGATAAAAAAAACAAGTTCGCTTTTCTACATTTTACAGGATGCATTGATTTATCTTTACCAGGTTCTAAATCTACAGCATTTTAGGAAGAGATCACAGAAAAATGCATGTTGATATAAGATTTCTAGCTAATTCTGCCTCATTTTACACATCATGGGTCTAATCACCACGGGGTTGTATTTTTGTCTAAATTTTGATAGGCAAACATGAAATTAAAAAAAGTTCAATCTGGTAAATATTTGTTAAATATGTTTTAAATTGCAGATATTGGATCAATGAAGAATTTAAGCATAAATACATGTTGCAAAATCTTTTTTTTTTATCTCTATGCCACGAACAAAAACATTACAATGGGACCCTATGGAAAATTAATTGTGGTGTGAGACGTTTAGTGGCGGAATCTGACGACGACGTCCGTAAAACAATCGGAACGTCATTTAGCGTCCCCGTCACAGACGGAAAAGGCTGAGCAATGTTCCGAATTGCGAAATATTTACCACTGGGAGATATTTTGCAGTAGAGCAAATGAGTAGATATAGATTTTCTATTCCCAGTATATTCTATACAAATCACAGACAAGTTTATTTTAACTGTTGTATTTTGATATGTCGGCAAATAGCAAGTTTTTCATCTTCAGAAACCCGTAATTGCTGGCTAGGTAACAGTCGCCTGGAACTTTCGGAATTAGCCTCAGACCATCAGACCCATAACCTGACCTCCATAGGTAAATGTGTATATTTACAATAGTGGGCCTGTCGAGGGTCTGGTGCTAATTCTAAGATATCCAGGCACTAAGTGCCTAATGGACTGTTACATTTTGAGAGGATGTTCGACATTTCCATGAAAATGGGGGTAATGAAGAAATGGCAGTTCTGACAGCGCTCAACATCTCCATTAAAATGAGAGTAATGCAGAAATGTCAGCGCTCAACATCTCCATTAAAATGAGAGTAATGCAGAAATGACAGCGCTCAACATCTCCATGAAAATGAGAGTAATGCAGAAATGACAGCGCTCAACATCTCCATTAAAATGAGAGTAATGCAGAAATGACAGCGCTCAACATCTCCATTAAAATGAGAGTAATGCAGAAATTACAGCGCTCAACATCTCCATTAAAATGAGAGTAATTCAGATATGACAGCGCTCAACAGCGCTCGATATCTCCATGAAAATGGGAGTAATGCAGAAATGACAGCTCTCGATATCTGAATTAAAATGAGAGTTATGCAGAAATGACAACGCTCGACATCTCCATGAAAATGAGAGAAATACAGAAATGTCTCCATAAAAATGAGGATAACGCAGGAATGACAGCGCTCGACATCTCCAAGAAAATGGGAGTAATGCAAACATGGCAACGCTCAGCAGCGCTCGATATCTCCATGAAAATGGGAGTAATGCAGAAATGACAGCTCTCGACAATTGAATTAAACTGAAACTAATGCAGAAATGACAACGCTCGATATATTCCATGAAAATGATTGTAATACAGAAATGACAGTGTTCGGCATCTCCATAAAAATTAGGATAATGCAGGAATGACAGCGTTCGACATCTCCAAGAAAATGGGAGTAATGCAAAAATGGCAACACTCAGCAGCGCTCGATATCTCCATGACAATGGGAGTAATGCAAACATGACGGCGTTCAACATCTACATGAAAATTGGAGTAATGCAGAAATAAGAGCGCTCAATTTCTCCATTAAAATGAGAGTAATATAGAAATGCAGCGCTCAACAACGATCGATATCTCCATGAAAATGGGAGTAATGCAGAAGTGACAGCACTGGATAGCTCCATTTAAATGAGAGTAATGCAAAAATGACAGTGCTCGACATCTCCATGAAAATGAGAGTAATGCAGAATGACAGCCCTCGAAATCTCCATGAAATGAGAGTAATGCAGAAATGACAGCGATCGACATTTCCGTGAAAATGATTTTAATGCAGTAATGACATTGCTCGACATTTTCATAAAAAATAGGAGTAATGCTGGAATAACAGCCACTTGACATCTCCATAACAATGGGAGTAATGAAGAATGACAGCACTCGACATCTCCATGAAAATGAGAGTGCAGAAATGCAGCGCTCAACAGCGAACAATATCTCCATGAAAATGGGAGTAATGCAGAAATGACAGCACTGGATATCTCCATTAAAATGAAAGTAATGCAAAAATAACAGTGCTCGACATCTCCGTGAAAATGATTTTAATGCAGTAATGACATTGCTCGACAATTTCATAAAAATGGGAGTAATGCTGGAATAACAGCCGCTTGACATCTCCATAAAAATGGGAGTAATGAAGAATGACAGCGCTCAACATCTCCATTAAAATGAGAGTAATTCAGGAATGACAGCGCTCAACATCTCCATGGAAATGAGAGTAATGCAGGAATGACAGCACTCGACATCTCCATGAAAATGGGAGTAGTGCAGGAATGACAGCGTTTGTCATCTCAATGAAAATTGGAGTAATGCGTAACGACAGCGCTCAACATCTCCATGAAAATGAGAGTAACGCAAAAATGACAGCGCTCGACATCTCCATAAAAATGTGTTTAATGCAGAAATGACAGCGCTCGAAATATCCATGAAAATGGGAGTTTTGCAAAAATGACAGTGCTCGACATCTCCATAAAAATGGGAATAATGTAGGAATGGCAGCACTCGACATCTCCATAAAAGTGGGAGTAATGCAGAAATGACATCGCTCGACATCTCCATAAAAATGGGAGTAATGTGGAAAGAGAGTTAGAGACAGCACTTGACATTCCCATGTAAATGAGAGTAATGTGGGAATGACAGTTAGGAATTTTTGACATTTCCATGAAAATGAGCATTTGCTTTTTACGCATGTCTGGATTGGATTTATTATTGTATGGCTTCGTCAACTTTATAAGTTTGGGATTAGGATATATTTGTATGTCAGAATTTTAATTTACATTATGATTTATGTTTAACTCAACACCCCAGGTGAATTAGTGCGCACGCTTCGAGTTTCGCCATGGTAAGTGTCACGTGATCCTGTGACGTCATTGGTACCAAACGATTAGCGGTGTCGCATTGAGTTGTATAGTAGTGTCTATGTAGGATTACGTTTTATGGTACTTGTTAAAAATGCCGTGTGCTGTTGCTGGGTGAAAAAGTTTGCATAAAGAAGGACAAGATAATAACCTAAGTTTATTTCGTTTCCCTAATCGAAATAATATATTAAGATTTGAAGTGTGGGTAGATCGTTACCGAAGAAAATCGCCCGACTCGTCGAGAAAGTGGGAACCTACGAAAGACGCGCGAGTTTGTAGATATCATTTTGAGTTGACTTCGTGGGAAGTCCATCCTTTGGTTTCATTATCTTTGAATTTGGAGAACAAATGGCCATGCATATTAAAATCAACAGCGGTACCAACGATATTGAGAAGTGCATAACCGTGCCGTCTCCAAGCAAGTTGTACTCGCCTATTCGACGGCGTTGAGGAGGAAATTCATACATGAAGTAAGATTGAAATTTATGTTCAATTATCTTAGCACCTCATCGGGTATACATATGATAAATTGAAGAAAGGTGTATAGTCTTAGATCTTTATATACACCGTGAATGTTTATCTGTTGAATTAGAAGCATGCGTCTTTACGTGAATCAATGAAGAGTTGACGGCGCTAATAATATGTAGCCGTCTTTTTTTTAAAAAATATTTCTCTAAGAACGTTCAGCATATAAATTAAAATTAATCCGGTGAAATAAACACTGTGTCTTTGTTTCCAAATTTTAATTTTAATAATTTTAAATTATTCACGCTCTTCTGCCAATAGTGTTATAAATATATATTATCAACACATATATAGGTCTATGGATTTGAAAAAAAATACAAAATGGTTCATGGATATCTATTACAAGGCAGAAAATTAATAATATTTCTAGCTTTTATATTAATTAATTCAGTAATGTTTTATGGCAAAGCAACAACAATAACGCCTCTTAGTTCGTGCATTAAGTAAAACAAGTATAATAGAATAATATACTTTATATTATGGTAATTTGATATGTTTGGTCTGTTTTCGATTTATCAGGAGTAAGTATACATGAGTAAGTATACTTACTGTCTATATCGTGCTCATAATACATTTTGCTATATTATTTTTTCTCTCTTTGTGCGCGACAAATTAGAGCTCGCATATCATGTGATATATCCGTATTGTGCAATACGCGTCTGCCCTCGGCGGTATCACACCGCTCAAGTAGTTGCAATAAACAGGAAATATATCATAAAACTAAGTTTCCCTAAATGGTGCGTGTTTTTGTGATATACCGACGTATGTACCCTAATTAGGCTGTACTTCAATAGTGCACCGCAATATTTGATTAGTCTGTAGGTGGTGATTGGATTTACATTTTGAAGCTAAAATGTACAGCAATTGATGGAAAACAGCATTTATTTTGATGAAATGGCATAACACTGCAATGTCACACATTAATTTGTCTAATTATTAGAGATAATGGTGTATTGGATTACATTATGTACTATTCTAATATACAAATCTAGATTAGCTTGCATTTTCCTAAACTTTAAATTGTTAGTTGATAAATTGTTACACAAATGTGGTGTAGGCTTGCTCTTAATGCCATAACTTCTATTTTCTCTGTGTTTCCTTAGGATATTTTGGTCAAAATGTAGCATTTAATGACCATTTTCAATTAAAATAAGCTCACTAGCAGCTTCAGGGTATATTTTGTTCACAAAACATGTTGGAATTTGAGAAAAGGCTTTATCCTTTATATGACTAATTTCATGCATCAGTGATTTTGAAGTCAGAACCCCAAAGTATATTTCATTTTTTGTTCAGTACACAGAATACCGTCATGTCTGTAAACCTTATTTGATCAAAATATATTAAACGGTTCAATTATTATGACACTTTTTCTATTTGAGATAACGCGTCTAAACTTTTTGGATTTATATAGGGGAAAACTAAATCGAATAAAGATCTCCACAAATGCGTCATGTCAGTTCATTTCTTCAATCTTAGTGGTCATTTAGATATGTTCGATAAATACTTTGGAGAAATGTCACGACTCCTTTAGACCTACCTACACCACTTACCAACCAATCAGTGGGTAGGGAAAAAGTTCCAGGGTAAATTCGGAGCTGTTAGACAAAATCTCTTAATTGTGATTGATTGAAAAGGTAAACAAACCAAAATATCTTGCAAAAAAATTAAAATTAAACCTTTGAAGAGTACTTATGAAGGTTAAATCATATATTTATGCAATGCATTCATAATTTGTGGCATACTAAAAGAAAGAAGTTATATTTTACATTTTCCTGGTGTTTCAACATGCAAGTAGGTGGGTCACCAGCATCCGACCCAAACAACTTTTTCAAAATGGTTTGTGTACCTTATACT
Source organism: Cyrtodaria siliqua (assembly GCA_037043455.1). Classification (NCBI taxonomy): domain Eukaryota; kingdom Metazoa; phylum Mollusca; class Bivalvia; order Adapedonta; family Hiatellidae; genus Cyrtodaria; species Cyrtodaria siliqua. The sequence continues at coordinate 17,487 of JAWPHD010010091.1, read as the reverse complement.
GATTTTAAAAGTTGTATCAACACATATATTCGTAACTCTTGGCAAGCCGCTTGGGACTTGTCGGTGAACAATAAACTCCATACCATTAAACCGTTACTCGGAGAATGGCGTCCTTCTAGTAGACCCATTCGTCGAGAGGAAGTTGTCCTAGCCAGGGTCAGGATAGGGCATACACGCTATACTAAATAGTGACAATGCTACAATGCTAGTGTCAATGCTAGTGATAAAGCTAGTGACAATTCTACCAATGCTAATGACGATGCTAGTGACAAAGCTAGTGTCAGTGCTAGTGTCAGTGCTAGTGACAATACTAGTGTCAATGCTAGTCACCATGCTAGTGATAACGCTAGTGAAAATGTTAGTATCAATGCTATTTGCAATGCTATTGACAATGCTAGTGACCATGATAGTGATAAAGCTGGTGCCAATGCTAGTATAAACGCTAGTGGCAATTCTAGTGTCAGTGCTAGTGACTATGATAGTGACAATGCTAGTACCAATGCTAGTGTCTATGATAGTAACCATGTTAGTGACAATGCTAGTGATCATGATAGTGACAATGCTAGTATCAATGCTAGTGTCTATGCTAGTGTTAGTGCTAGTGACCATGTTAGTGGCAATGCTAGAGACAATAACAGTATTTAATAGTAGTATCAATGCTTGTGTCTATGCTAGTCACAATGTTAATAACAACATGAGTGCCAATGCTTGCGTTAATGCTAGTGTAATTAATTGGTAAATGGATGTGTCAATAAGAATATCAACAATCAATGCTAGTACCATTAAGCATAGAGATAATGCTAGTATCAATGATAGTGACACTGCTAGTGTCAATAGTAGTGAGTCTGTCAGTAAAAATTATAATGTCAAAAGCTAGTGACAATGCTAGTGATAATGCTATTGTCAATGCTAGTGTCATTACTAGTGTCAATACTAAGGACAGTGCTAGTGACACTGCTAGTGTTAATGCTAGTCTTATTACTAGTGTCAATACTAGCGACAATGTTACTGTGATTACTAGTGTCAGTACCAGTCAATGCTAGTGACAATGTTAGTGACAACGCGAGTGTCAATGCTAATGTAATTGATAGGTCAATGCATGTGTCAATACAAATTCAACAATAGTGCCAATGCAATCATAGAGATAATGCTACTATCAAGGCTAGTGACAATGCCAGTTAAAATGACAGTGCCAATGCTAATGCCAATGCAAGTGACAATGATAGTGTCAATAATGGGGTTAAAACTAGTAAAAATAGTGACAGTACTTGAATCAATACTAATGACAATGATAGCGTCAATTATAGTGTCAATTCTAGTGTCAATACTAATATCAATGTTACTCATGTTAATTTTAAAGCAAGGACATTTTGTTTAGAGGACACATTTTATAGCTTCTTTGGGTTTAAGTAGTGCAATGTTATAGAAAGTGAATGAATTGTATTTAAAAGATCCGAAAAAAATCAATGTTATAATAAATATTATAAATGTCTGGAAATATAAATTTGATCAGCATCACAATGAATATGTTAACCATTACACAATCCAAATTCCGCACCAGCATCATAACAACCTTGCAACGTCGAAATAAATTATGTCGCTATGTCAACAACGTAAAAACAACGTCTAATCAAAGTTGCTTTATCGACGGCGATCTATCAACTTTGGCAACATGTAGTCAACGTCGGTGTGCCTGCTGGGTATGCAATACAGTAAGAAATAACTAAACAAACACACATACCACATCACACAAAGGCCACCAAGTGTATATACCAACACGGGAGATGTAAAAGTCATCAGTAGTCGAAAACTGATACTAGAAATACGGTTTACGTTGTTCAATGATCTCTTGTAAAATGCAAGGTTAAGTTCCTTGTTAAACTTTATTTCAAAAGAGAAGAACTCAAAGTATATGAATCAGAGGGTTAGGGACCTTTATCAGATGTATGTATTGGATTGGGTTGAAGATGTGTACACAGTTTCATTGTTGTAAACCTTATACTTTGACAGTTATTAGCCACAGTCAATTGTCATGTACAAATTAACAGACAGACATACGGACAGACGGACGTACAGATGGACAAACGCATCGACAATGCCACGACATAATACGTCTCTAATTCGATAAGAAAGAAAATAACGTTAACATCTTAACAGTGTTTGATACTGTGGTTGCATCAGTTCTAAACAATGGATGTGAAGTATGGGGTTTTCATGCTGCTCCTGGTATTGAGCGTGTTCATATCAAGTTCTTAAAACGAATTCTTGGTGTAAGAATGCGAACAAATAATAATGCCTATATGGTGAATTAGGTCGGTTACCGTTCTTTGTTATAAGAAAGATAAGACTTCTAAAATATTGGTTCAAAATAATGAAACATAAAGAAACGTTAATGTATAAAATGTTATATTCTCAAATAGATCATGTTACAAACATACCAAATAATAACACATTGGTATCTCAAGTTAACAACTTACTTACTAACCTGGGTATTAGCTACTTATGGAATAATAACGATATCGCAAACATTCAGATAGAAAGGGTTATTGAGAGGATAACTGATCAATACCTACAAAGCTGGTTCTCCGGAAATGTTCATTCCTATAAGCTTGAAACATATAGAAATATAAAACAAAAATATTTACGTATGAGAAATATATCACGTGTGTTACTAATTCTACTCATCGAAAAGCCTGATTTTTTCTATACACGTTCATTTTTAACATAGGTAAAAAAAAAATCTGAATTCTAAGCAGATGCTATTTAAAAATATATAATAACGTACTGACTAAGTACGGTTTGCTTGTACTCTTCTCTATATATGTTTATTTGTTTGTATTATTGTATTGTAATCCGCCTTGTATAAGGCAATATACATGTAATTATATTATGCCTAATAAACATATTGAATTGAATTGAGTGGATAACTACTCATAGAGTGTCGTAACGAAGATACACGCGATATATACTAAAGGAAAAAAGAAACGCAAATTGGGACTTCCCGTTTACATTGTATGTATAATATGCTGTAGTTAAGTGGATGGTACATGGCTACATGGCTACATTAGACTTTTCCGTTTGGACAACAGACTAAAACAAGACATACGAGGTGGATTCAATATGTAATGTCCATCCATCTATTTCTTTGTTAATATCATCGTGAAACTCGTGCAGTTTAAATGATTGCATGGTTCAATGCATAACCAATACAATGATACCAAATTCTTATTGGTCCGATGACTATAAGTCAATATTCAATGCAGTTGAAAACACCCAGTCATATACACTGCCTTAAAAAGCGGCAGGAAAGTGTAATAGGTTTGCATAGGTCGTAATGTCTGATTCATAAAAAAATGCATTTTGCAGCAAAGTAATTTATTCAAACTTTTGTTGTAACTTGAAGTATGTGTAAATATTACGTAAACGATGTTTTCAATACAAAACAACGATAAAATCAAAGGCAAGAAATGCCGTTACTTGGAAATATAACAGTTCTGAAATACAAATTCCAATAAAAATAATAGTCAAATTCAGTTTGAAGATATGACGGAAAATGGTTTTAAATACATGGGTAACGAATCGAAAGGGATACTCCAAAGATTTAACATAAAATCAACAATTTTAGTTACACCGCTCCAAAAATATTAAAACCTGGAGTTGCTATTCGCTTTTTTAGCATACAATTTAAGCTATATTTTCTCGCACTGACAACATTTAAGTAGCAATAAACCCAAAAATAAACACATTACAAATAAAAACTGCTAACATTTTCAGATGTGTAAGATATAAAAGTTTGTGGTTTAGGCAGGAAAAGTCAATATTGGCCGTCAAAATCTGATTTTTAGTCAAAATAGTTTTTTCCGTTTTTGGCGTGTTCAGTATCATTTACATGTCTTAAAAAATGCCCTCAAAAAACATTTTTTATTGGTTGGAAGTATCTGAAACTTGATAAATTAATGGAGGAAAGGTTCATTTTAACTTAATCCGTATCAATAACTACAACGATGGACCATAATTAAATTTTAGGACCATAGTGGCATTATATACTGAACGCCCCTCGTAACATACCAAATAGTATCGCTTCAAAGTTTCATATTGAAAGAATATGCGTTTGGCTCAAGCAGGTGAGCAAACTTAGGATGTGAGAAAACTTAGGATGTAAAATTATGCAGTCTCTAATGTAAAGTTACATTAAATACAGTACTGAAATAACTCAAATTTTCAAAGCGGAACTTCAACAGTTAGAAATTTCGTGTTACAAAGTGTAAAAGTCTACAGCATCACTCTAACAAACGCTGCAACATTTTGTTTAACAAAACGTCCTGGGATTTCTCTGGAGTAGTACGCGGATTTAAATATGCATTATAACGCGGAAATTCCCGAGCTGCATTTATTTTTTTTCCTTTGTGTTATATCGATTTGCATATGTAATGCCTACTGATTGTATACTCTCAGTAAAAATGAGACACCCATAGTTACAACTATGACTAAGATCAGGCAAAAGCATTCTGCATCTAACAAATCTTCTTTCAATTGACAAATCATTCTCCGTAACATAATTCGTTCTTGTTCAAGTTCTTCGCGTTCTTTGAGTTCCTTGATACGCGTCTCCAACTGATTTAATTCACAACTGACATTGAAATAATGTTGTTTCTGTATGAATGCCATTGATTTGACATCTTGTTTCATAAGCACTAATCCCTCTCTTTCCTGCTTTACGTGATCAACTAAACGCTTGTTTTCACACTGCAGGGCTTCATTTGCACGTTGCAATATTTTCGCGTTCTCTTTTATTTTTTCATTTTCTTCGCGTTCTAACATATATAGCGAATCCAGCTCCTCTAATTTCCTTCTGCTCTCTTTCATCATCTCTCTCTGTTCACAGGACATTGATTGGACATCTTGTTTCAGAAGCAATAATGCCTCTTTTTCCTGCTTCAAATGATCAACCAAAATAGTTGATTTGTCGGTCTCATGTTTCATCTGTTCGAGTTTTTGTTTTAGTTCTTCATTTTCTTTCTCCGCGTCCCCAGAACCAAGGTGAATTTCTTTATTGCACTGTTGCAATTTATTTCTTAGTTCAGATGCATCTTCACCCTGAGCATCTTTTACCTCTATGTCATGAGAGAGCGCTGTTTTCTGGCTGTTCATTGCTTTTTGTGCCAAATCAAAGGTTATGACGAACTTTGCGTCTTTTATCTGAAATGTATTGTACCTTGTACATTAAGATAAACCAGATTTGATTTCAAGCATTACGATTTATTATATATGTTGCATTGCAAAACTGTCAACAATAAGTCAAACATCGTGTGAGTTGTTGTACAAACGTCACATAAGACGCGAATGAAAAGAGGGGCGTACAAATTCATCCTCTAAAGTGTTAACCCCATTTAACCACCATAAATATTATGAGGCAATTATTTATTAATGGGTGCATGAAGGTTTCAATTTATATGAAAGCATAAACCAAAACCTGAATATGATTTAAAGCAGTCAGTAAGGACATGGTCAAGCAACTAGCACAACACAGTCCGGAGTCGAGTAAAAACTATTTGAATATTAGAATGGCTGGTCTACCTATTTACTGGTTAAATAGAGATATATAGGCATGCATAGATTTATAAAATATAGCTGATCAAACTATTTTATTTATACATATATATATATACATATATATATTATAGTTTAAAATAGTTTACTTACTTCTCTTATGTCATTTGCAGCATGTTTACACTTAGAGCTATATAAGCATGAATAGATTTATAAAATATAGCTGATCAAACTATTTTATTTATACATATATATATTATAGTTTAAAATAGTTTGCTTACTTCTCTTATGTCATTTGCAGCATGTTTACACTTAGCATTAAAGTTATCTGACTCCAGAAGATCGATCATATGATCGAGGTATTCTTCCATTTCCTTGTCAGAAACTTTATTGTCGCTTGAGTGCATAAGCTTGTTCCTTCCCTTCATGAGCTGAAACATGTCAAAATGCATAGAGAACAGTAATTATAAACTCTTATCTCATAATTAATTTTAATATCAGAAAACACTATTTAAATTGATTTATAACTTAACTTACTGTTATTCATTCCGATCTTTAGAGATCGCTGTGTCCGATATTTATATACGGATATCGGTGGTACATTCTCAAAAACTGTTAACTGTTAATTTCAAATAGATGGTTCCACTATTCCAGCTTTTTAAAGGTTCTGAGTATTGTTTAATCACCCTTAATATATGTGTCTTTTGACTATTACCTGTGATACGCAGGCTTCATAACCTCTACTCCCAACTAAATTCTATTTTGTTTATTTCGCCCTTTGTGTTCTCCTTTAGGGCAAAGCATGTTATTACAACTGGGATCTACGCCGCCGTCCATGGATTTGAACGAAAATACCTCGTTGAAGGTTCCACGTTTACCGTCATATGCATACTATCTTAGGGATGGCTGAAATTTGTGTACGTTTTAAATATTCAATTCTGGTCAACCCGGGGCTAGAGGGCGGGAACAGTAGCAGTGTTACATTTTGCAGTGAATAGTCTCAATGAAACCGATAAATAATGAAAAGGTGATACATCGGAAGCACAAACAGAAGAGAAAAATAGCAGACTCGCTTTTATTGATTCTGTTCATGTGAGGTTATTATAAGATGCAACACCTCTCAAGCCTCCTAGCACCGGCTTAAGCGCTATTCTGCTTTAAATCTACACAGAATGGGCTTGATGATCCCAAAGGATCAGTAAATAATATCACAGCTGATTTGTATTACGGCCGCCACACAGCACTAAACAAACGCTAGTGTGAATGTCAATAAATACTGAAAAGATGATCCATTTGAAGCAACAAACACAAACAAGAGAGAAAAGTAGCAGACTCGGTTTTATTTTGTCTGTTCATGAGGGAAATAAGTTTTTTGCATTCATCGTGTTCGGCAATTATCAAATGGCTAATTTCAGACTATTTTTACGGCATGGGAGTGGAATAACACCATTCAGTATTTTCGATAATCGACAGTGATTTAACTATGCAAATGAGGGCCAAATTATCGTTTGGTATTTTTCATTCAGCTCGGTTTGCATCGAAATTGTTTAATCGATTTCCGTAACCGTTCAACATATCGGATTACGGAAATCGACGAGGTAGTTCCGTTCGGTTTTGTACGGAGAAGGCCGAGTCAACATACGAATTCATCATACAGACATACGACGTCATCATACGACGACGTTATATATAGGCAGTCACAATAAGAATTGTTCCTTATCAGACATGTTTGGAGTTATGTCGTGCCTATTTAATATTTAATTTATTAAACTCGTTGATATGATGTTCGGCACAGACAGGCATCACATGCTTTTATTGATTTATTCAAATATTTTATTAAACTAAATAGTATACACTCACTCATCATGTAAGATCCCCCCTCTCTCTCTCTCTCTCTCTCTCTCTCTCTCTCTCTCTCTCTCTCTCTCTTTCTCTCTCTCTCTCTCTCTCTCTCTCTCCTACATAAATAGGGGGATGGGGGTGGAGTGGGACGGAAGGTATTTGTGTCCTGATCATCATTATTTAAATAGAAATACAGATATGAACAGGAAAAGCAGCATTCAAGGACGACAGTCAACAACAAACACCACAGAAACAAAGTACCAACACAATATATGAAACACACATGTTTAAGGAAAACTGGACCAATTTACTGGAGCGTTTAATTAAGAGTTACCAACTCATATTCATTTTACGCATATTCAATCACGGGTATTCCTCTACTGTTAATCGACACATACACATTATTATATGACCTAAACACAAGGACAGAGTTGTGATACATGTTTTTTTTTAATGTAATTTTGCCGTTATTTTGCAGGTTAGTTTCTTTAAAGATTAACGTGTTACTTAGAAAAATTCATACACAATAAAAGCTCACCATATAATTGGACGTACAGTTACAGATTTGATCGAATTTCAAACATCACAATATCTTATAGATGTAATGTGTAAATAATGCAATTATTTAACGTGTAGGAAAATCAAAGTAGCAAACTATTTTCGTTCACATTCGAATATTTAAATACTGAAAAGGTGATCCTTTGGAAGCAACAGACACAAACAGAAGAGAAAAGTATTGACTCGGTTTTATTCAGTCTCACGCCTCCTAGCACCGGCTTAAGCGATATTCTACTTTAAAGCAACACATAATGGGCTTGATGATCTCAAAGGACCAGTAAATAATAACACTACTGATATATAGTCGGGGCGACATTTTACGTCCGCCACACAGCAATAAACAAACGCTAGTGTGAATGTCAATAAATACTGAAAAGGTAGTCCCTTGAAAGCAAAACACACAAATAAAAGAAAAAAGTAGAAGACTCGGTTTTATTGAAATCAAATACTAACCTCATCTAGATCAGTATGCTCCTTATTCGATTTCGGGAACAGGTTGCAAATATTTATGTTAGTGAAAATGGCAGATGGGTCGACGTCCTCTGGAAGGGTGCTTTTTTTGTTTCCAAATGGCATGAACACCTTTGCAATTTCCCAGCTTGAAATGATAGAAATATTAAGAAACGTTTCACTGTTAGACCAATAAATTTTCTCCGATCCAGGGTCAACAAATTGTGTTAAAACGTCCTCAAATATCGAATGATGTGTTTGGCAACATGTTTCGATTTCCCATTTTCTTTTATCTTTTTTGTTTCGTCTTGGAACCCATTTAACTGTTGAGCATTCAGATGGTACTTTAGCTGCACAAAATTCTTTAGTTAATTTGTCGTAATAATTCTCGAACCTGCCTTTAACAGGTATAAGAAGAGCGTCTTTCGTTTCTATTAAGCCTAGCGTGCATTTAATCCAATTCTTATATCCCGGTTCTTGCAGTCTAGAAGACATGATATATATGTCCACTCCTGTACCTGAAGAATAAATCAGTTTTAGTAAAACAGTGTACATACATAACCAAACATTTCTAATAAGAATATTAAAAAAGAGTATGAAAGGGGAAATTTGGAAATCGCCGAAGAAGATAAATATAAAACAAATTGCATGTATCGGTTTCATTGAGACTGTTCATGAACATTATTGAAAAGTGCTTGCTACCGGTCACGCCCTCGAGCCCCGGGTTGAGCAGAATTCAATATTTAAAATGTAAATAGGACAGCAATTTGAGCCATCCCTAAAATGATATGCATATGACGGTGAACATGGAACCTTCAATAAGATATGTTCATACCAATCCATAGCCATCGGCGTATTGTCCCATTTTCTATCAAAATGCTTTGACCTAAACGAGAAAATAATGGGCGAAATAAAAAATGGGATTTAGTTGCGAGCAGAGGTTATGAAACCTGCGTATTACAAGTAACAGTCAACAGACTAAATTAAAAAGCAGGCAACATAACATAAGGGTGATTAAACAATACTCAAAATCGTTAAAGCCTGGAGTAGTAGAACAACCCATTCGAAATTAAAGTAAGAAAACAAAAGTATTTGAGGAAGTACCACCGATATATGGAAATAAATATTAGGCTCAGCGATCTCCAATGTTCGGAATGATACAGTTCTAATTGCAAGCACGGGGAGACGTTTTACCGCCGCCACACTGCACAAGCAACGCTACTGTGGTATAGAAAAACAGTATGAAAGGGGAGATTTGAAAATCGCCGAACACGATAAATATGAACAATATTGTTATAAAGTGAACTCAAAGTTTAGTTCACTTTATAACTTCATGACCCGAAATGTGTATAGACTTCAAACACTCATAATGTTACAGGTTTTAATGAAGGCATACTTTAATTTAAGGTGATTTGAAATAAAACTAAATATGATCTCTAAAACTGAACTTGTCATTTATCATAGAAATGATCAACACTGGATTAATCATGACCTGATAGTTTACTTAAAATTAAACGAAGGAATAGTATTGTTACTATTATCAATGACTACGGTTCTCGTTAGTATATGGGTACAACCTTTAAGGGGGAATTGACCTATTCGAAAATTATATTAATTTCTAAACGTCTAAGAGAACAGACTAAACACATGGGACAATATGCTGGGACGTACTTCTCAAGAAGCTTTCTTAAACAGATTTGCCTCTATATTTAATCAGAATAAATAATTGACTTTGACTAGGCGTTTGACATAGGGAGAATATATATGCCAAATAAAAGTGTCATATGCTGATTATTTCAATCAATATATTCAGTAAAATGATAAAAAATGAAGTTCGTTTTATTAATGTAACCAAAGCACGAAAATCAACGAAACTTATTGTAAATTGTTGGTTGAACCCGTCAGGTAGTTTACACTATAAAAAATGCATTCATAATACTTGATTGCTTTTGAAAACATTTGTTTCGGTATTTTTTACGGCAATTGTTTTGAAAACATTTACGTTTCGTTATGACTATAGTTTTAAATATCGATTTAAGCTAACCAGTAATGAGTATCGGTAACTTATCTTGATTTCGCTTTGTGTTGTGTATTGTCCTGTTTATTGACAATTCATTTGATTTAGTGTGTGGTACAGTGCGGACCTACGATGCGTTTGCGTTTGGGTGCTGTGGTTTCTACAAGAGCAATTTTCTCATTTCTCTGCATGTTTTTCACGTTGCCTCTTTTATTTTACCATACAATTTTAGGAAATTTGGAGAAGGATTAATTTTAGATCCATTCTGGAGTCCAGCTCCTTCAAGATAGTTTAACAAATACGTGCATTATCAGTAACATTTTAATATTCCCGCATTCAGAAAGTTAAGTGGGGTCTATATACGAATCATGTTGTCTGTCGCGTCCCGTCATGTCACAGAACACATGTATGTCACGTCGCGTCCCGTCACACATGTTTAATACATGCATATCTCAAACAGTTTTGAATGGGTTGTTCCCAAACTTCATATACTCATAACAGCTGATGACCTTATGTCCCGCTACATCACTCATTGTTGATTGACTAATTAATTACAGAATTATGGCCCTTTGTTTCACTTAGACATTTTCACTCTAATAGTGTATAATGTCCTGTAACACATTTTTTCTCAAACATTTTCGATTTGAATGTTCCCAAACTTCCTATACACATAATAACTAATGACTTTATGTCTCTCTACATCGCTCATTGTTGATGCCTTATTTGTTATAGTATTATGCCCTTTGTTTGACTCATAATTTTCCACTTTATAATGAACTTCATGTGGCTTTCAAAGTTTCCATGGATTTTAATTACACTTGACGCACAGTTCACACGTGATGATGTATCTCTGCATCAAGGGTTTTCGATTCTACAATTTTGTTTACAGAATTATTATTATTAATTTTGCCCATTCCTATCGGCTATATAAATAAAGCTGGGGTATTCATCACCTTCAATGATAGTTCTAGTAGAAATTTGAAATACAAACAATAGCATTTTAGCATAGTTATAATGTGTCCGAATAATACATGAAACGCACAGATGCGACCGATGTACAACGCATGTAGTGATTCATCAGGCGAGTACGCAAAAAGTGTATACTTTCAGAGAAGCATAATGTTATGTTGTTGATATCTTTACTTTGCCATTTTTTCTCATTACATTTATCTAAATATATAAGTACAAATTACCAAATGATTACAAATTACAATATAACTGATTGATTAGAGATTGAACATAACCGGGTCACATGAATACCATAACTATTATGACTATGTTGTATACCATAACATTGCTTTTTTATAAACGTTTGGCCGAAATTTTTACCGATGGAAGCTCTAAAGTATTCACATGACAGATAATAGCATTAACAAGGATATTCCAATTGGGTATAACTGGCTTTCACACTTGACTGAGCTATTATAACTGTAAACAGATTGACTATGTTAGTGAACATTGGATGAAATGTGTAGGCTCTAGATTGTTCACAATGGTAACTATATAATTTATTAAATGAGTAACACCTTAACCTCATTCTTTCTCGTCTCCTTTTTTTTCAAGCTTGTCTTAATATAAATATCGTGAATACGTTTGATAAAGATTTGACAAAGTAACTACAGTATATTTAATAAAAACAACGGCCACAACCCTATTCTGTGTTCGATATTGTCGGTTTCCGAAATTGTCCGAGTTCTTGTTGTTATACAGACTTTAAAAGGTTCGGTTAAAGCTCAATATAAATAAGAAGTGGCCAGAGTGAAGTGCCCGTTTACGTCCTATAGCAGAACTCGATATTTAAAATGTCAATCGTGCGAAAATTTGAGCCATCCCGAAAACGGTGAACAGTGTTTGTGGTTGACTGTCGTCCTTGGATGTTACTTTTCCTGTTCGAATTTCATATCTACTTTTAATGTGGTATTTTCATACCATTACATGACCAGCGGCGAACGTCCCAGTTACTAACAAGGCAACATGTTGGTGGTATTTTTTTTATTATGTCAAGGACCATAACTCTAAAGTTTAATATGTGATAGTGGTGGCTATCGAATTTTGAATTTGTCTGAACTATTATTGATAAAAGACCCTGACAAAGTTTGGTTTCGATAATTTGCAAAATGAAGGTGTTAGATTGCTAACAAAAAGTTAACGGATGGTCGTCTTCGGACGGATGGACAGGCTACGCGCCATAGCAGTGGCTAGTCTAACCTTAGGTCAAAAGATTTCATAGATTTAATCATTTGCAAAGTCGAATGTCGTGTTAATTTTTGCGGAAATTGTGAAAAACAACAAATAGGAAAAACATTCATATTCCACTTGTTTACGTTATGAGATGGACATATTATATAAATATTGCATCTCAGTGAGGGTGACAGTGGATAATGTCAACCGAGGCGAAGACGAGGTTGACATTATTTTTCCGAAGGTTGACAATAAAAATTGCTTCACGCTGTGGGTATGGGCAATTTATACAGTAGTGTAAACGTGAGGTATAATACATATATTTCTCGGCTGTAACCGCTTATATTGGTTATACAAGAGGTGTTTATAACGTAACATTTTTTAACTGAATCAACTATCTTGACATTCTCGAGAATATGTTTATTTTAATGTCAAGTCTAATGATTCCTTCGATATAAAACGTTATGACATATACTATTATGTGTCTCCTATTTGCGCTACATCCGTAGTTTTGAAAAAGCGTAGATAATGATGCATTTAAGCAAAAATAACTTCAATACAAATTTTAAAAATAAGTTTGTAAATTGTCGTTTACACTTGATATATAGATGTATTCTGATAACTATGATAGTGTAGTTTTAAAGGGACACACGGCAATCTTGATTTTTTTAAAACTCACAGTGTCCCGTGAGTTTTTCTGGATAACTTCCGTTTGTTCAATCAATAATATTAATTATAAATAAAGTAATAAGCAAATAATATTTGCATATTATTCAATTTTGATATTATTGCACCAATAATGTATTAAAACTTAAAGTAAAATAAGTCGAAAAAGTGATACTTAAAATATTATTTATTTAAATGTAACCAGGTTAAAAGTAAACATGGTCCTGGATATATAAGTCGAGACACCCATTTCAAACAGTTCAAGAGTGCCGTGTGTCCCTTTAATCCATCAAAAGTGTAAACCTTTATCGTAACTTGATAATTTAATCCAATTTGTCAAGTTATATTGCATTTCTTTGGCTTTCTGTCCGTTAAACAAAACACTGCAAAGAGCAGATTGATAGATTGTTAAGATAACACAAACACGATATTTGTATACAAGTTAAACACGCTATTTATAATAGACCTGTACAACTAACTACGATAACGACTAGGATTTAATACTCAGCGCAAGAAAATATTATGGGGTTGATCTCAAAGTTGTATAACAACCTGGATCAAGAAAATGTTGGGGCGGGGGGTGGGGGCGAGGGGAGGTGTGATCTCAAAGTTGTATAACAACCTGGGTCAAGAAAATGTTGTGGGGGTGATCTCAAAGTTGTTTAACAACCTGGGTCAAGAAAATGTTGTGGGGTGGGGGAGGTGTGATCTCAAAGTTGTATAACAACCTGGGTCAAGAAAATGTTGTGGAGGTGATCTCAAAGTGTGTGTGGGGGGGGGGGGGGGGGAGGGGTGATCTCAAAGTTGTTTAACAACCTGGGTCAAGAAAATGTTGTGGGGTTGATCTCAAAGTTGTATAACAACCTGGGTCAAGGAAATGTTGTTGGGGTGATCTCAAAGCTGTATAACAACCTGGGTCAAGAAAATATTGGGTGGGGTGGGTGGGGGGTGGGGTGGTTGGGGGGTGGGGTGGTTGGGGGTGATCTCAAAGTTGTATAACAGTCTGAGTCAAAAAAATGTTGGGGGTGGGTTGATCTCAAAGTTGTATAACAACCTTGGTCAAGAAAATGTTTTGGGGGTGATCTCAAAGAAACCTGGCTTTTAATTGGCGCACAGGGGTTTGTGTGTCCGAAACAAAATGATTTTCTACATGGTGTTTAGTGAATTATGTTGTATTTTTTGGAATAATCTTATATTAAATCCAACGATGACTGACAGTAGAAATGTCGCACTCCCCGTGTTATCCGTCATACATAGGTTACACGTTTGGGGTTTAGGCGGTGGCTCTATTGTCAACTCGTTTGTGTCTGTGATGTCATATATTGCCTTTTATTCTTTGTAATTGTTGTTTGTTTCCATGCGTATTTTTGGTTGATTCTGGTCATTGAATTCTACAATTTTTATTATTAAATCAAATTATTCAATGAATACAATTGTTTAAAAGTTTATCACATGATTAAAAATAAAAAAGGTATATTGACCTGAAAACGTATATTGACTTTTGTATATTGACCTGTGAAAAACAAGTATAAAAAATTCAATTTTCATGAATATTCAAAATTCAAAATTCAAAAATTTCAAAATTTCAAAATTTCAAACTCCAAAAATTCAAAATTCAAAATTCAAAATTCAAAATTTCAAAATTCAAAATTCAAAATTCAAAATCAAAATTCAAAAAAAAAATTCAAAATTTCAAAATTTAAAATTTCACAAAATTCAAAATTCCATGAATAATTTGATTTAATAATAAAATAATTGTTGCCTTTTAGGTTCGGTCGATATGTGTATTATCGCCGAGGTCGATATCACTTTTCTCAGATCAGATCGATAAATACACATATCGACCTCACTAAAAGGCAATAATTTTATAATATCTACTTGTATGATGCGCGCACGTATACAACATTATGTTTAACAACCCCACAAACTATACTTTCCTAAACGTTTACAACAATTTGTATGATCATGATGATTCTAAAACAATATGCTGGAGGCGATGACGATGTGAACAACGTTTAACGACTGTTCCCCAAGAAGATGAGGAATATATAACAATCTCAACACAATGACATTGTCTGGAATATTAAATATACACGGTCAATAAAACTTATATTTGTTTACACGAATAAAGTAAAGCTCACTTTATTATTCCGGACTCGCATAACCACAAAGTATTGTGGTGATAACAAATGTATTTACTTTGCATAACATACCCCCATTGATATGTAGATATATGTTATTGATTTCTCGTTCAATTATTGAGACAAATTTAGTAATCGAATAGCTATACATTGAAAGGTACAAAAATCAATTCGTTTTATAATATTAATAGAAAAATGAGAAGAAAATGATCCTACTGAAAGCACGGCACCCAAACGCGATGGCAACGTACGTAGGTCTGCACTATACTACAAAGAGCAAATTTAATATACAATGAAGTGGACAATACACAACACACAGAGCGATGAAAGGATGGATTACCGACTTGGAACGGTGAAGACATTATTCAGAGAGATGATTTTATCACTCAGGAAACAAACTATATTCAGTTGCAAAAGAAAGTGTACACTTTGAACATTTTACTTTACATCATATCCCTTTATCAAGAGACAGTCCCTTAATGATTCAACCAATTGAAAAACAAATGACAACATGATATTGGCAATGGAATGGTAAAAACTTTGGTACCAAAGATGGCATATTCATTTTGGAACTTGTCAATTTAATTCTAAAACAACTTTATACAATTAAATCTAAACAAAACTCAGTGTACACTTTCTTTTGCAACTGAGTATATCAGAATCGTAGATTTAGATTTAAATTAATGGATTTGATGATACTGCACTGATGATGAAGATGAATGATCAATCATTCGTTTTACACAGTCAGTTATTGCTAATTGAATACAACTACCAATTTCTAGCAATCGTGCAACCCCGCTAGAAGAAAATGGTTGAGGCAGTTCCTATTACTCGCATTCCTCACTGTTGGTTCATGAGTGAATTGAATTGAATTGAATGTTATAGTCGCACCAACAGCTAAGTTCATATGGCGACTTTCCAGCTTCCAATGGTGGAGGAAGACCCCAGGTGCCCCTCCGGGCAATTTCCGTGTACGGGCGGACACCTGGGTAGAATCACCGACGTTCCGCATGCCAGCTGGATAGCTTCCTCACATAAAGGTTCCTAGGCCCCTGAGGGATCGAACCTACAGCGGTAAAGGGCAAGTGATTTCAAGTCAAAGACTCTATCCACTCGGCCACGGATGCCCCAACCCACTCCTACATGTTTGAAAGCGAGGACAGAAGAATAAAGGTGCAAGCAAAGACGACACGCAGCTAACGATTAAGATAGCATACTGTCAATTAACATAACGCCATTATTTAGATATTTAAGCGCTAGTGTTGATGTAGGAGTGTATTAACAATGGGTAATGAGGTATCATCGGTTTAATTGATTGAAATAGATAAATGATAGACAACTGGCATCATTTTAATTAGTATTATGTCATTAACGGAGTATGTGTGCCTGGGTGGGTGGGGGCGGGGGTTGGGTTGGGGGTGGTGGGGATTGCGTGTGTGTGTTTATATACACATAAACGATTTTCTGAAACAGTTCCAATCATGCATATGTTTGTTTTAAAATGTCTGTGTTTGCGTGTTAAGAATCAAAGTTAGATGGAAAACACTATATACGCACATTTTGGACTGAATGTTCGTCCTTATATATGGACATTTCCGAAGTTTTGTGGATGATATTGTTTATTTAGCTCTAGAGAAGGTTGTGAAATATATTACAGTTAACCTTTCGTTTTCGAACGTAATCATAATCAAAGACTACTACCTGCTAGATGAAGGTTGTAATATGTGCAGTGTTGACACAGATTATGCCTGTAGTGATCAATTATGTATGTTTAACTGAAATAATACTAGTGGTAAAATATTTCCTCACCTTGAGCAATGTTTCAAATGTCCAATTATTAATATTATTAATTTTCACACAGGTTAAATAAGTTAAATCCAAAATTATTTAAAGTACATCTTGACAAATGTTAAACACATACATACGGGAGAAATACTTCCCGTCACACGTTGGTTACAGTAATATCCAGATATTAACAATAAACTACGGAGGGCTTTAATACGTCGTATCGTTTGAAGTACACACCTTTGTATTATCGACCCGTTGCGGTTGCTAAAAATACACGCAAATTAAAACTTGCAC